>CM022760.1:16674474-16753893 GCA_012411365.1 Ameiurus melas
AGGTGTGTCCACCTTTGTGCGAGGCAACGTGGGATTGAGGCTTACCCCATGATGTAACTGCACTCCTGGCACTGTCACACATTTCTGAATAACATGCATACTTACGGAACACGAGAGAGAGAGAGAGAGAGAGAGAGAGAGAGAGAGAGAAATTAAACCTATTGAGAATCCAAGGATGATAATACATGCAATACATACATGCAACTTCTGTTCCTTGTGGCGGTTTGTCTTTTTGCTGCTGTCCCTCATTTTGTCTTTGAGGTCAGTGCATATTTATTTTTATTTGCAAACAAAATGCAGAGCAGTAGATGAATAATGGAAATGTGAAAACCACGTTTTAATCTCAGCAGTCCTTCAGTGCCATTCTTCAAAGAAACTGCAGTCCCCCTCCACAAATACACACACACACACACACACACACACACACACACACACACAGCCATTAGGCATTAGGCCAATATGATTATGTGGACTGTTTAGTCAGGTTACAGAGGTGATACATGGTAGGAGGTTAATGATCATGTTGAACATGCAGCAAACACACACATACACACTACAAATCATTTCTAATTTATTTGAGATTTATGTATCTAAATAATCAATAGTGTATATGTTTGAAACTAGTATGTGGATGCCCTTTCTGTCTGTTTCCCTCTCACACAACACACACTTATTCAAACGGTTCCAAATGCCAGTCCTCAGACTATGTGCTCATTAAAGTGTTATCATTCAATTAACACTTTTATTCAATTACGTAAATAATGACACTCATACAAACTGATCCCTAAGTAAACAATTAGTGGCATTTTCAATGCAGTAGAGACTGCCAGTATATTAAGGATAGTTATTTCATATGGGAAGAAGCAAATGATGAAGTTGATATGAAAATCCATAAAAAATAAACAATACCTCTCTCTTGATGCTCTGTTCTACTGTGTATGTGCACGGACTGGGCTAACAGTATGTTGTCTAACATAAAAAAAGTTCTCCACCTTTCTTTTTACTTAATACCTCTTTAGTAGACCTGCAGCATAATTAAATAAGGCTATAATTTTTAGAAATGAAATGGACATCATTCTAGCAAGCTTGTACTTATAATTTAGCTAATGAATAAGCAATTTCCCGATTCTAATGCTAATGTGATTTATGACATGCAAATTACACTTATGCAGGGATATCAGAAGAGCTCCAAATAGAAATGTGATTAATCCGAAATACAACATCAAAGCTCTACAATCCGTGCAATGGGTAAAATAGAAATTTACAATGTAGGGCATAAGACTCAGACAATATGTGAGAGAAATTAAGTTCTTTCTCTTTCTCTCTCTTAATTGCTTGGGCAGTGCCACCAGTATAACATATGACTTTCATAATAAAACCATGGAAGCCCATGCAAATAAGTGTGAAATTGCAATATAATCATTTATGTAAATGAAACATTGGTGTGGTGAAGCGTCATTATTCTCTCTACCCTCTTAGCTCTTGTTTTTTGCAAACGAAGAAGGAGAAAATTATTAGCATGAAAGAAACCATGGTGCGGGAAAAACACTTTGATATTCAGTTAAAAATGAGTTTCCACTCCACTCTCTCAAAACTCACATACGCAGACATTTTAATGATATATGGAATAAGTCTGAATACATCCTGGATAGGGAAAGCTGGTTTAAAAAAAAAAAAAAGCTTGTCTTCACACTTGACCTAAATACTTGGAGTGATTCTGGGCTCATAATGACAGCTTTCCTTTCACATAGAAGAATTCCTTCTGAATAATATATATCGATTGCACAAATCTATGCATCACTTTTGTGCATGACTTCCAAAATAATAGGTACTAGGTTCATCCATTTATTGTTTTGTTGTTTTATTATTATTATTATTATTATTATTATTATTATTATTATTATTATTATTATTATTATTGTTGTTGTTTACCTTTTTCACCAATTCTCAAGAATTTCTCCTATAAGAAGATCTTTAGCTATTCAGGATTGCACAAAATGTTTGTTTTTTTAAATGCTCTCAATGAAAGCAGTCACAACACAAAGCTGAGCTAATTACAATTCTCCAGTACCATGGAAGTCTGGTTTTGTCTGTCTTGTCCACTGTTCATAACAACCTTTTCCCCACCATCATGAAAATTGTCACATTTCTCAGTATACATGCTTTGCATAATCATAGAATATTAAGGCAACAAACAGAACAAAATAAGCAATAAAAATATGTATTCAAATAATAACAACAGTAAAAAAATAAACAGTGGAGTAATTGGGTTAGAATGATATGAGTTTTTGTCCTGCCAGGAACGGCACTTGTATCAGAAAACATAGAAAGGATTCATGTCAGACACTCTACTGGTGTCCTACAAGGCTCGGTGCTCAGGCCTCTCTCTTTTGACTCTATACCCGCTGTCCTGATAATGTAATATTTTCACATGGCTTCTTCTACACAGTTATTCTGATGACACTCAAATCCTACGATTTCCCAGGTTACAGTTTAATGCTCAGCAAGCTGAGCATCTCAGCAGTTCATCACCTAAAGCTGAATCCTGGCATGACTGAAAAGCTATATATTTCTGAAAAAGTCCACCCACACCTAACCAATCACAAAACCATGGTTTAATGTTGGGCGATCAGTTATTGTGCTCAGCAAATGCTGCAGACCTTACTCAGCCATGCAGCTTTCTCATTTATGGCATCAGGAGGCCAGCAATGAGGTCACTTGGATAATTGTTGACTCCTGATACTTGCTCCTGTCTGGTCTTCCTGCCTTTAGGTCCTTACAACTAATACCGAATGCAGCACCACAACTTGTCTTCAATCTTCCTAAGCTTTACTGGCTTCCTGATACTGTCCATGTTACATTTTGCTTGCCTTCAAAGCCAAAAAATGACCAGCTACCGCCTTCAGCCAAATTCCCCACAGTAGCTAGAGCCTTTCAAGCTACAAGAAGGACTTTGTTTGACACGATACAAGGATGACAAACATCAAGGCTCTTCTCTCTTGAAACCCCAACTTTCCAACTAGAACTTGAACTCCAGTGAACTCATCAACTAGAACTTGAACTCCAGTGAACTCTGAGAGTATACTTAACAATAAAATGACATCTTTATTCTGTGTATTAATTTACCCATGTACAAGCACTGTTGAAGTGCTCTCTGGAGAAAGACCAAATACTGCCTGCCAAATACTGTAACACTAGAAAGAAATGTTCATTCAAACTTGAATTTGTTGCAAACAGTGGCAGAAATATGCAAAAATGTTATTAGCATTGTAAAAACAAATAAAATGAGGCCATATGGAGACTAAGGTTTGAATTCTCTCCTCATTTATGAGTAAAAATGATTTCCCCCAAAATAGTTCTAATAATTAGAGAGCTGTTATTGTTTCAAGTCTGGCGTTCTGTATTACTTACAGCCAACTTCTTAAAATAGACTTGTTTCCTCTGAAACACCAGCATTATGCCTCTCTTCTCTCAGATCTTACTAAAACAATGAAGGTACTTTGGCAAACAAACACCACTTGGCTAATTTGTGCCAGTCGGTAAGTCCAAACTCATTAACAAGACCAGAGTGAGTCACATTGATACTCATAGAAATAGTTAACCCACGTAAGAATTATCTCAAGTCTTGGAAGAAATATAAAAAATGTGCCCATCTTTAAATGGCATAAAACAATTCAAGTGGGCCCATCTGTAATCTGAAATTAGGATCTGAGTGACTGCAGCAGCTACAATGCAATACACAATAAGACCATCTTGCGGCTCTGCAGGGGCACATAGGAATGCTTGAAAGGCAGCAGATCTACACAAGGGAAACAGCTGGCACAGCTGAGCGCCAAAGGCCCAGGCTGCCTGGGCTAAGCACAGTGGAGAGCCCAGATAGTGCCCACCTGTCTGGCCCTGGGCCAGCTCAGCTACATGCTACACAGCTAGCCAGCAATCTGTGCATGAAGCCTTCAGTGCCTGGATCCCAAACTGCAGCTGGCTCTCATCGGAACCGAACCTGATAAAGCTCCAGTATCTTCTGGTGAGTGATGATACATACATCAGACAAATGTGTCTGGAAACCGAAGCTGCTGGCCAAGTGAAGAAGAGCGATCTGTAATCAAGCACTGGAGTGGAATGCTGGCTGGAGTAGAGAGAGAAAAAAAAACAATAAGCACACTAAAGCGATCAGATAATGCTTAGTGTTCATGTTGTGCTTCAGACCAACGTCCACTGGGACAGCCTCTTGTGAATCTTAATCACAAAGTTTATTGCATTTCCAGAGATTTCTTCCTCTGCTCTCGTCTAATTAAAAGTGCTGAAAATGTGCAAATGAACTTAAATGAAATTAGAAATAATCCCCAGTTCTCAGATGTGAGAAGCAGGTAGGGGTTTGCAAGAGAGAAAAAAAGAGAAAGAAAGGGTGTTAATGATTGTAGAAGCAGGAGAAGCAGTTTTCCACTATAACCCCCCTTTGCCATGAGAGTATTATGGAACACACATACATATCAATATACACAGATTTATTATATCTTCTCTTCTTTGAGTATGACACTTTGTTTGTGCTGGTGCTAACAGAAGAATGCTTTATTTTCAGCTTTGCTACTGTGCTCTGTGAGCAAGGATCCACCATGATCCCAAAAATCCAGCAGTAACCATTAGATCACACCTTTGATCGACAGTGTGCATCTGAAGTGGGGATTTCCTGCATGTGGGAAAGCAGTGTGAACTGAGAAAGGGCTGACTCTTTCTTCCTAGCAAGCTCTTAAGCAAATTGCCATGTGTGCAGACCTCCCCTGAATACCAATGCAATTGTGGCACTGTTCATTGACTAGACCGTGTCAGGAAGAATTTGAGAGTGTTTCCAGTATTTTGTTCTCTTTCCAGGAACAACTACCTTATACATTTGAGTGACAAATATCCACAGGTATGCAGAGATACAAAATACAGTACCTACCCTGTAAAAATCATCATTCTCCCAAAATGTATTTATTGAAAATTTACATGTCTTATCACCCTCAGTATACAGAGACAAATATAAGGTTGCCCATTTTTAAAATCACTTTATCATCTATAACCAGCTTTGGACACATAAGAGACCCAAGTGAAGTAATGCATATAAAAATACTTAAGCAGCTATGAACACCATTGTAGGTTTCAAAAGTGTTGGACAGTTAAAAATTCACCACAAAGAAGATGCATTTGGAAAATGTTAAGAGACATACTGTAGATATGGATAGACACCCATACAATTTTGGGCTTTTTTTTACCCAATTGTCTCCCACCCACTGGTTAGCTCTCACTTGTAACACAACAGCTACCAACCAGGGAGGGTGAGGGCCAGCATGTGCTTTCTCCAAGACACCATATATTTTAAATTGCTACATCACAGGACAGCTGAACACTCAGAGGAAAGTGCTATCTACCCTCTTCCACATGCATGGGCTCACAGATGCTTATGGTGTCACTCTGATCGACAGGGGATAGAATAATACCATTCCACCACAGCCATTTTTATTCTCTTAGACTCCTGGACAGAGATGGCAATGGCATTGTTGGAATTTGAACTTGCAATCTTCTGATGATAAGGCAAAAAAATTCTGTTTTGCCGTGCAGGAGTCAGGAAAAGCACATATACTCTTATACTGTAAAATACAGAGGTATCTCACTGATGCCTTGAAAGTACTTCAAATTGTACTAAGTGCCAGGATATTTTAGGTTATAGGTTGTGAAAATGAAAAGCTTGTTAGACAAAGCGGTGGTGCTTTACAGTTCTGTAATATATATATATATATATATATATATATATATATATATATATATATATATATATATATATATATATATATAAAGGGTTGCATGGCAATATTGCGATACTAAAGCTACAATATACCGCTGATGCCACTGTGCTTTTTAAACGGTAGTATCGTCAATTTGGTAGTAGCACAAGTAATGTTGAATGTGCAGCAGTGAATACTATTTTCACTGAAACGACACATCTTTTGCAGAATACACAAAGGTTAGTGACACTTCATTTAACCTAGATTCTTTACCTTAATCTTTAAAGATTTCCTGTTTGCTTCAAAGTGAGCTGAAGTTATGCTAACCGCTGTGTTTAAATACTTAAATCAGGGTTCATACAAGATGCTTGAAGTGCTTGAATTTGGCTTTTTGAAATGTAAGTACTGGAAAACCTTGAAAATGACCATTTCCTATCTAGGGGTGCTTAAAAAGTGCTTGAATTTTGAATTTTTTTGAACTTTAAACTGTTCATTTTCAATAGAAAAAAATACACACATAAATACATAATCTTTTCACTCAAAACATGACACCCTACTGCAGCCCCTCCCTCTCCTCCTCCTCCCACTATTCACTCACTCATTTTGACAGAGGCAGCTCCGGTCCACTCTTCAGACTCATTTTTTCCTCAAAAAAGCACCTAGCAACAAATCTAGCAACTTTTTGGACAAACCTTAACTACTTTATGTAGAAGAGATTGTCCAGTACTTTCCTGTAAGCGCGAGGTCCTGCTTTCTCACCGCAGGTACCCCTCTCTCTGCAGCTACTCTGGTCAGTGAGTTGCAGAGAAGAGCAGCACATTCATTTGCTTCTAACTTTCTCTCCGATCATTGATCATTGTACATATAGCCAAAATCACAGCACACCCGTTGTCTTTAACATATGTGTATGGTGATTTTGTCAGAGGACAACATCGTTATAAAATCAGGATTTTAGCAGTGCAGAGCAGCAGCTTGGAAACTGCTTGGAAGTGACTGCTGGTTAACATGTAGTCTTAATGGGCCGTGTTTCAGTCACTATTTCATACTCGCTCCGTTGTTTGACAACAGAAACTGAAAAATATGTAAATGAGAACAGCTTTATAGAGAATTTGGCTGTATTAAAATAAAGTATGTAAGCACAGAGAGTAGAAAAGAACACAGCAAACAGATGTAAAATGCTGACACTAGGCAGAATGCAAATACAACACCATGATGTAATCTAGCGATATGTAGCAACTTTCCATTGAATGTTGTTGGCAACAGTGGTCCTGTCACACACCTGGAGGATACTGACATCATGGTGAAGATGAAGCAATGCCTGGAAAATGCAAATTTATGCATATCTATCAAAGTATTTCTGTAAATTTGGTATATTTTGTAGATTTGAATTTTGAATTTATACAATATTGGGTGGTATTGTGATACTACTTGGTGTTGTGACACTTCAGCTGGTGTAGTATCGTAAAATATGCTTATGGTACATAAGCATATATATACATATATATATATATATTATATATATTTATATAAGAGATACATCAATGTATCAGCCGACAAAGGCTATTTTTCACACTATGATGGTTTAAAAACATCCGATGATCAGGGCGGAATGACGACAAAACTGCATTTTGTAATCTCTGTAATCTCTGCACTGCTAAAATATTATAAGTGAGCAGCAATGAAGTGGGAGTTTCAGCGTCGAGTCAAATTTTTCCCCCTGTGCTGCTTGTGTTCTGCTCGCACTGAATTAAAGCGCCAGTACACTTGAAAGATTTCAGTGAAGATGAGTTGACAAAAAAAAATATATTGCACAGAAAAATATATTTGTAGAGTAGTATGTTTCATTTCCAGTTAATGTTAATATATATAAAAAAAGTTGATATTATATATTACCAGTTTGATGTTCAATGATGAATTAGAAATGCTTTTGTTTGTGGTGAGTGAATATAAGACTAACAGGAGGCTTTTTAGATTACAGTCACTTAATTCTGTTAATATGAATTAATAACATTCAATAAGTTAAGAAATCTTAATTTAATCTTCAGAATGTAGTTAATGTGTTAATGTTTTAAAAGAAGGCATAGAAGGCAGAACTATCGGTATCACTATCGGTTTCGGCTGATATCACTCTAAATAATCGGTTATCGTATCGGCTGAAAAATTTTGTATCGATGCATCTCTAATATATATATATATATATATATATATATATTCTGGAGCTAACTGTAGGATAGCTGTATCTTCAGTGATCTCTGTTCTTATTCTTTATCCAGCACCAAATCAGTAGACACTACAGCATTGTGTTGAAGGGCAATAATCTGCTGCTCCAGCAGTCTATAACTGCAAACTTTCATTCACATCTTTTTATTTTCTCCCACTTGTTTTATTTACATCTCTGTCCTTTGCAAAATCAAAGAAGTTTCAGGCTCCTCAGGTCTCCATTGATGTCTGTGAAGTGGGGTGATTTGAATCCCCTCACCATCCCCATCTTTCCTGCTGTCCTCCAAGGGATACGGAAAGCAGCGCAGGCGGGTGAGAAGACGAGTTCTGAGGAGCATGTGAACATCAATGGAGAGATGCGGTTTGAAGGGAGGGGGACACATTCCAGAGAGAGGATAGGGGATAGAAAGAGTTCACAAGGGGTTTATTAGAGCAGCTACCAAGTCCTCCACACAGGACAAACACGTCTGCTCATTTAAATGAGGACCCTACTGTCCTCAGAGAGACAGAAAAAAAAAATCGGAATGCCTAAAGGATTCTGTCCTGTTTCTGGTATATTACTTTGTTTTCTATAACAGAATGAATTAGCCCATTCAAAATGCCTGTCTAATGCTCTGTTGTCAGCAGCAGTTTTAGAGATTCAGATCACATGAAACTTGTAAACGTTTACATCACTGAAGTCCAGTACACTCCAGTTGTTCCGCTCTACCTCGAAAGACCTTTAAAAAGTATCACACAACATGAGTACAAACAGAACTTTTTAGTGTCTATGGAAGCTTTTTTCTGTTTTGTTTAAAAAAAGAGCTAATGTCACTACCTGGATACTTCATTAATTCCTTTTTCCTGTTTTGTACAGACGAGTACAATTCACAACACTAGCAGTTTCTTTCGGCGACACATCCCTATGCTAATGAGCCTAAGTCTAGTGTTGACGCTGCAGGATATGTTAGCAAGCACTTAACCCTTCAAGGGAAAACACCACAATCCATCAAAAAACCTATTTCAAATGCCAATTCGGAGAAAACAAGTGAGGTAAAAAACACTCTCAATATCCTCTCAAGACAAATTAGATGTTTAAACCAGTCTCATATTCAGTACAATGGACTCAGCTCAGAAATCCTTCTATAAAGTATAGAACAGAGAGGAATAAAATCTCTTCTTCTACGTACAGTTAGAAGAAGCAAATTACAGTAGACGGCACTTACATAAAAGTCACATGAACTTCACACGTGAAGTCACATATGAAATTTGTGGCTTTCCGACACTTCACACAGAACGTTTTTCACATGATTAATTATTTCACGTGATTTTCATTGTCATTTACATTCATATTAGCTTTTTTTCCACATGATTATTTTCAAATCGGATATTTTCATGATTTATTCATTTATTTTCACACCTGATCTCATGATTTAAGCATTTTCATGTATGATTTATTTCACGATTCATATTTTTAAATGATTTTTATTTCAAATGATTCATTCATTTTCACTTGTTCAGCATGTGTTTTCATTTTCAAGATGTGATTTTATTACCCATATCACATACTGTACACATGATGTCATGTGTTTACTTGAGTTCACATGAGCGATTTCAGGGAATGTCATGTTGAAAAGCACTTTCAGATGCTTTTGAAACATATGATCACACGTAGATCTGCGTTTCACGCAGAATGGATGTGAATTTCCATAACAGACGATGTCACATTATATAAAAGTTTTATAGTAAAACTAGACAGCCAGATGCTAACTTTCAAAAATTTTAATTGAAACTTAAACAAATGCAGATGTGATCATCTCTACTCTCAGTACTTTGGAGAAAAAGACTTTGGACAAAAAGAACTATTTCAGCAGAATCAGTGAAGCCTCTCTACTGAACGTTCCAGTGCAGTTCAGGAAGGAGACTTATCCCACAGAGACAGAGTAACTGGATTCCCAGTCTGTTTCCACCAATCCCTAAAGGAATCCCCAGTACTGCTTCTCACTAGCAGCAAAAACATGTTCTGATTTCCTTTGAGTCGGTGTGGAGGGAAAATGAGCACTTATCACTCCTAGGAGACTCTGTTTAGTCTTCAGCAAACTTCACAAACATGCTACAATCTGCTTTTTAAAAAAAAACTAAATTCTGTTTCTGAGAGCACTCTTATAACCGAATGCACGCTGCTGGCAAAATAGCTACCCAGAGATGGGTGTGAAGATGAGGCAATAAGAGACATCTCAAGAGGATAAAGTGTTGAGGTGATAGAGACTTAAAGATGCTGCAATGTGCTTAGGTTAACTCGACGCAAGTCCGACTCCACCAGGAAGAGCTATAACATGTTCAATTACACGTCAGCATTGAAGGTCACATATCACTGTTTTTGTAACACACTGTACAAAGATGGATGGGTCTGCTGATAATGTTTAACTATCTAATCTCACAGGAGGAACAGCAAGTGCGAGATTAAGGAAGCCCATCTCCTTGGAAGCCCTTGACGAAGCGAGGCCCCTTATTATTAGCCATTGGCGCTGATGTCTCTCAAGCATTAACTCCCATCTACTTATGCAGTCAGCAGCAAGAGATCAGCAAACATCCCGGCAAAAATGGAAGCACAGTCTTGCGGTGATGAAAAGACTGAGCGAAGGGGGGTCTGTGCTCTGAGTCGTAGTGCCTGCTTAGATGTGTGCCTCATTTAAAAGCTCCCATTGTGACTGAGACACTCAATCTCCATGTCAGAAAGGTGTGGGAATGCCAGACAGGAGACTCGGTTGCTTAAGAAGTCACTTACAGCTATGCTTGATTAAATCATGCCATCCATGAGTAGAGATCCATGTTAGTAGAGACACCTGCTTTAATTTGGTAAATAAGGGTAGTGCAAATTGAGTGTTCTACTTGGAATTAGGCTGGTCATGCTCAGACAAAAGAGCTTAATTGGCTGAAAAAAAGAGTTTGCTCATTGGCTGGTGCTGTTTAAGAACTTCAGTGAATTAAACGCATCTACAAGGGTATTTGACTTTTCACTCCACAATTTTTTTTTTTACCAAAAATAATAATAATAGGATTATATTGTTTTGCTTCTGTCCTTCTTTGCCTGTAACTAGTAGGGCTGGAGTTCGGTCACAAAATGTTTTGTGTATTGACTTGGATTTGTCTCAGTCTCGACCGTCTGTCTCATTAAAAATGGCCTTGGTCTTAACCGAAACTTTATTTAAAAAATAATGGGCTTGTGTTGTCTTATCATTTCCTTAATTTTTTAAATGAAATTAATTCCTTAACTTGAGCTCTAATGCAAGACTTTGGGTAACGGGGAGTGAGTAAGATTTCAAGTTTAATAAAACAGACTTAACACACTAAGCATTCTTTAGCTGATCACCCATTTTTGGGATACATGAAAAACATTGTGTAAACTTTTCTGATAACTTTGAATGTGTGTGTGGTAATGACTGAAACCAAACATAGACCAAACACGGCTTTTATATAAATGAGTGGAGTTCTCACAATTTCTCACTTTAAAACCTATGAATACATATTTTTTGTTTGATTTGCTTTGCTGTACATTTGCCATATTTGATTTGTGTTTACTGGTTTAAGTTTTGACAATTGTGCAGTGCAGTCTTGTGGGCTTTTACTATTAGCTAGCTAATTTCATAGTGCTGGACAACAGAAAAAATATATAAAATATATAGAAAAGCACTCTCTCTCTACCACACACACACACACACACACACACACTTCCGATGAATAATTTGCTCAAATGTGTATTCTTGTCTTGTTAGGGCTATTATAACCAGGGCTGGTCAATCCATTAGGCGTCATGGGCAGCCGCCTAAGGCGTCAACATATTTGTGGTGTCGCCCAACCTCCACCCTACCGCTGCCCCACCGATGCCCTCATGTCTTTTATTTCCTCAGAACAATTTGTTTGGTCAAACTGGTTTGTTGGCGCCCCCTAGTGCCGATGTAAATAAGTGGCAGTGTGTGCAAGGCTGTATTAAGTGCAACATGACACTCATCACCGGTGGTTATTTTAAAATGTCTTTTTCAATAAAATGAAAAGGTGCATCATACTTATCAGTCATAACGTTGGTGTGTCTGTAAAGTGTGTGTGAGTGTAGTGATGATGATTTAGGTTTTTTACGGCATTATGGACAATAATGGCATAATTTTTATGCTAATGCTGCTGATGTATTCCCGGCAGTAGCAAACAAGATTGTTAGTTGAAATGCAAAATGAAGTGGCAAAAGCCACCGGGAGCTCAATTTTGAAAATAGAAGAAGAAACAAGGCGTGAAAAAAAAAAAAAACTAAGCTTATTACAATTTTGATATCATTTGTCATTTTGTGATGTTAAAATATTTGGACAAACCTTAAGCTTTGAAGGTCAGTCTGATATTGATGGGAAAGAACTGTATCAGGAATTGAAAAGCCTAGCTGATTTGCCATAAAACAGCATGGCCGCTCTGGAGATGCTGAACTTCATACAAGAGAAACAGCTATCAGAAATGTACCCAAACCTGTGGGTTGCTCTTCAGATTGCAGTGACTCTACCAGTCACAGTAGCTTCAGCAGAGAGAAGCTTTTCAAAATTGAAACAGATCAATGCATACTTAAGCTCAGCCATGTCACAGGAGAGTCTCAGCGGTCTGGCTGTAATTGCCATTAACCATGACATTGCTGGTCAAATCTCATATGACGACATTATTAATGATTTTGCAGCAAGGAAGTCCAGGAAGGTAAAATCCTAAAAGCACACATTACTTAAAACGAATGCAGGTAAAGCACAGTGTTTAAATTACAGTATATACTGCATTGTTATTTTTTGTATTGTTATTTATTTTTTATTATAAATTAAAATAAATAAATAAATAAATCTTGTTATATTAGTTTTTGTGGTTATGCCTATCCATGATGGCTATTTATTTTTGGTAAATAGTTTTTTTCTATTTACTTATTGAAGTAAATAAAATATTATTGAGTAATTTAATGGGGGCACTGATTATAACTATAAAGGTTTTTTCCATTGAACATCTCTCTGTTTTTGATCTGTCATTCATGTTGTTTTTCTGTCACTCTCTATTCAGAGAGTACTTGCTGTTCTTTGTTGCAGTAGCAGCCTTGCATTTTTCCTGGCTGGAACAGTTGTACATTCATGTAATTGTGTATGTATAGAGCTCCAATACTTGCAAAACCCTAAATCAATTGGTTTTTGGTCTCGGTTTTGACTTGACTAGGTCTCAACCCCCATAAGATTTGGTCTTGACTTGATCCTAGTCTTGGACTTGTCATGGACCCAACAAGACCCACCACTTCTTGATTACAGCCTTGGTATGTACCAGTATTCTGTGTTTTCATGTGTGTGTGTGTGTGTGTGTGTGTGTGTGTGTGTGTGTGTGTGTGTGTGTGTGTGTGTGTGTGTGTGTGTGTGTGTGCGCACTATATAAATAATAACCAACAACAACAACAACAACAATAATATTATTAATAATAATAATAATAGTAGTAGCGTTAGTAGTAGCAGAAGTTCTATTATTATAGTTATTATTATTATTATTATTATTATTATTATTATTATCACCCCATTGAACGCTGGCCACCTATCCACATCAAACATTTTATGTTTGTTTTTATGCAAAGTATGCAGAGTCTTATACAATTTAATGGATTATAATGAACACTAACCTTCAACAAAAACATTATATTTAAACAAAAATCAAAAGAAGACTGCTCAATAATAATACTTGAGTATTCATAGCTAAGGACATAGAACCCTATTTCCTTTAACAACCACACAGTTCACTTTACCGTTAGCTGCTGGAACATTTCAGTAGATCCTAACATTAAAAGCCCTAGCAGAAGGCCCTGGTATATCAAAGAGAACTGGAGCAAATATATGGTTTAGTTCAAAATGAAGTGAAAAGACTGTTTCACATCAAAGCTTTCCATGAGCCATTCATCTATATCTTTACATCTTCCACATAAAAATGGAATATATTATGAGATAAATATAAACAAAATATACTATATTCTGTAAAATGTGAAAAACTAATTTTCCAGTAAAGATCAATGTATGCCAAAATATTCACACCTCTGGCAGGCATTCTGGTAGGGAAACAAATGACAGCTGATTTTAACTGCAGTTCAGTGTGGGGTTATCAGTATTACTACTTAGTTCTGTCATATAGGAAACTTGCTTTTTACATTTAAAACACAGACTAATATAACGATCAAATTTGTGAATGAACATGTTTTAATTTAACCATTATGGTGCTGACACAGACAATGCTCAAACTGATGCCCAAATTTTGCTTCAGCACAACCAAAGTGGTTACGGCACAGTTCATTCACAACTCAAAGACTGAAATATGTTCACCAAATAAACTCCACTTCACGACATGGTTGTTACACCTCGGGTGTGCATTATTTTCTAATAATTCAATGGACCACAGTTACCACACATCAAGACATTTTTCAGATGTTTTATTTTAAGACATTTGTCAGGTTTTTGTGCTTAAAATGCTCTTGTGTGTGGAACTAATTAAACATCCCATCTCAGGTCTATGTCTCTAATTCCAAAATGTCATTTTAGGACTAGCAACGGAGGCTTGAGCCATTGATATACAGTTATTGGGGAGAGGAGAGAGAGAGAGAGAGAGAGAGAGAGAGAGGGTTCACAGGGTTTTTTTTTCTCGTTTCATGCTGATAATATAAAAATAGAACAAATAAATAAATAAATATCAATAGGCCTACTTGTTCATGGGGTTTTTCATTTTTTATTACTGCAGAAAATACAATGAATAAATAAATAAATATTGATACTTGTTCACTGGCTTTTCTGCCTCATTACTGCAATCACGAATGCTCTCTTGCACTCTCTCTTTCTTTTTTATTGCTCGCTCTCTCAGTCTCTCAGAAAAGAGACAATTCTCTCTCAGAAATCAAGAATTTCTGTCATTTTGTTTGTTGTTAAATGTGTGTGCTGTGGTGGATAGTTGTCTAACTTTTCAGTTATTTCAGCTAACTTGGCGAAGTGATATGGAACTGTAATGTGGTCAAGAGCTGTCTGACCAATCAAGAATTCAACATGGCTGTGGAATAACTCGTATTTAAAGTCTGGCTACTAAGTTTACTAAAATGTGTGTCTTATGCTTTCAAATGGTGTAATCATGATATTGCAAGTTTACATCGCGATGCCTCAGCCATCTGCAACAGAGAGTCCGACAGAGCAAAAGTAACTGCAGTTTCTGGGTGGAATGATATTACTCTCTCACCTGTCAATCAGAGCAACACTAGCCAATCACAATTGTCACAAAAGAAGAGGGCAGTTAATGCTTTCCTCCCTGTGTGTTCAGCTATGTGTCTGTGAAGTAATATGAGCAACAGTTCAAAAAGACATGTCTTGAAGGAAGCACATTAGCCATTACCCTTTCCCCTTGGTATCTGTCATGTGATAGAGGAGATAAATAATGGGTGGAAACAAGCTACACAAGACTAAAATTGAGAGGAAAATAATGTATCAGAAGGATCACTTAAGTTCTCCTTGATGAATTTAACCATGCAACAATTAGTACAGGGTGTATCCATGGTGTATTCCTGCCCATCTTCCCAAGATAGGCTGCAGACCCACCAAGGCCCTGACCAGGATAAAGCAGTTATTCGCAAAGGGCCGGTGTGGGTGCAGGTTTTCATTCGAACCAAGCAGGAGCCACATCTGATTGTCTATTGAAAGTGAAGAACAATTGATTTAAACAGGTAGAATCAGGTCTAGCTCCTGCTAGGTTGGAATGAAACCCTGCACTCACACCGGCCCTTTGAGGATAAGATTGGACAATCCTGCTTTAGATGAATGAAAGAATAAATTAACTGATAATGAACTACTGTATGTAATATTCCATAAACAGAAACAAAATGTTTATAAATGGCAAATGAGGAGTAACATTCATGCAGAGCATTAAGTATTTTTCAGTAGTCAGTACTCAGTGTAAAAAGAAATGGTGTGGAGTTGTACAGCGAAGGTCAGAGAAACTGTGACTTACTTCACAGTTATTTCGTAGACAGGAGTGACTCATATAATAGAGATAGTGTAATTCTCTGGTGTGGCTGGACATTTCCAAATGTAAATGATCTTTAAAAATTGGCCCATCTGGAATGTATTCGCTGCCAGTCAGGGGTCAGGCTATTTCAATAATCCACTGTATAGTATTTACTAGATCTGTGCAGAAGTATGGCAGAGGTGACACGCAGAGGATATAAACTCATTTTGACTAATTCTTTCACTGTATAAAGTAATTCATATAATGGAACTGTGCTAACTTTTTTAACGTTTTCTTTAAGCCTGCATCTTCAATACACCACATGATGCCTTCATAGCTTTTACCTCTAAAGAGTGTGCCTCTGGAAATACCTTGTTGCTTCAGACTGACTTGGAATAAGTAAACTGCAAATATTCACAAAAGCCATTTTATCCAGCGTAAAAAAAAGTACACAAGACAATCTAAGACTGTGCAAAGTCATTTTACTGACCTTCATATCTAAGTTAACTCATTTTGGAGTCTGGTAATAAGCTTCAACAAGATGTAACCATTTTACATTGACCTGTGTTTCAAAGGCACAATGTCAAAGGATGTGGATAAAAAGAACAGGGGGGGGGTCAATTTCACATTTAATATTTACCCTCTTTTGCTAGGAAATTTGGCAACACATGTATGTGTGATTATGTGTGTGTGTGGGTACGCATGTGCAAGTGAGCAGTGTGAAGAAGCACATGGCAGCCCCTTTCAAAGCAGGGAGCCCTGCGGGTCCCAAGGCAGAGCGTGAGGGTTGAGATAAAAGAGTTGAGGTGGAGGAAATTTCAAAGCCTCCCCTGCAGACATGCTCCAGCTTTGTGCATTTTAATGCTAAGATATTCAAATCTCATAGTCTTCCATTCTTAACCTTCCTTTCTTCATCAGTCCTTGCAGGGCATGTCTGTCTGCAGCTAATGCCATACCATGTCTAAAAGAGAAGACTAATTTAGGAAAGTACCAGTCTCCATCATGGTAAAGGACCTGGATGATCTTTATGTTTATCAATGGATCTGAAGAGACATTAAACCTATTAAAACAAGAGACAGATTGAGGTTAGGAGGTGAAAATGGAGATGCTGTGGTATCTCTGTGGTTAAGGCTTTGGGCTACTGATCGGAAAGTTGTGAGTTCAAATTCCAGCACTACCAAGCTGCCACTGATGGATTCTTGAGCAAGGCCATTAACCCTCAACTGCTTAATTATATCCTGCCTTAACTGTAAGCTACTTTGGATAAAAGCATCAGCCATATTAATAGATTTAATGTGACCATTCAGGCTGGCACAGAACTACACTAAGTGTTGAGTTTTATTCTTTAAGAAACATTAAAGTAAAAGAAAACGCCAGTTTTTTTTTTTTTTACCGTAATTAGATAATTCACAGATTATGCAACTACCTAAATGAAAGTGGATTGGGTGAGTAATTAAACAGTATCTAGTGTGATCTATGCTGACTTTTGTTCTGTACAGGCTGTGAACAGCTCATTAAGTTGTAGCTTACCACTCTGTCTAAGCTTTTGGTTCAAATGAAAAAGTAAGGGCTTCCCCTATTATATCACTAACCCTCTTGGAATATAATTGGTTTCATTTCAAATTGGATGCTTGAGTTATGCTTTTTTATTTTATGAAAAACAGGTGATACAACCTTATATTTGTAAATTGCTGATAGATATATTATGCATACTAGTGTTAGCTCTTGGCTGCAGTTTTAGTTCTCTAAAGTTTTCTGAAAATGTCGAGAACCAGGCTGGGAGCCGGATTAGCGATCAGTGGACAGGCAGAGCTAGTGTGACGTGTGGCACTGTATCTCTTTGATCAAAGATTTCAAAGCAACGGTTTGACATGATTCATAAGCAGAGCGACATCAGGGTGCAATGGACAAGTGCTTTAACATGAAAATTTGAGCCATCGAGTGTACAGGGGAATGCAGGGAGGGAAAGGAAACAGAAGCCCAAATAGCAGAGGGGGTGCAATTCTAATACCATGTTTTTATACTTTAAAAAGAATACCTTTTAATTATGTTTAAAGGTCCAGGCACCATTCGTCATACTGTCTTCATGTTAAAACTATCCATATACATATATACATATCCATATACATATCCATATACTATCCATTTAAAGCCAAACCATGAGCACAGTGTATCAACACAAACCCCTTCCTCCTTAGAGTAAGCTGACATCTGACCTAACACTGACCCTCATATCCCTCAGGCATGCATAAATATCTGGAGTCTCAGAGACAGGTACATCCCTTCATGCGTGGATACAATTGCCCAAAACTGAACTGGCTTTAAATTCAATCTGACAGGCCTTTCACATGTTTTAAGACCAATGGTTGAATATAGCTGTCATTCTCTAGTGATTAATCATTTAGCAACTTCAGACAGAGAAACAGTACATCAACTCTTGCTCAACCTTGTTACTGTGTCTGCTCTGACCTCTAGAAATGTATGGCAAGATTATATCACACAAGAGGAATACTCGCAAATGGATTCTGCTGCATGGAATTCACTACATTCTCAAGGAACAAGGGAGTGGG
The DNA here is from genome assembly GCA_012411365.1 of Ameiurus melas. NCBI lineage: Eukaryota > Metazoa > Chordata > Actinopteri > Siluriformes > Ictaluridae > Ameiurus > Ameiurus melas. Next base: position 16,693,034 of record CM022760.1, read on the forward strand.
AGGCGTTTTATTATTCTTTTTTTATCTTCCCTGCAAGTTGGAGCAGAGATTTGATCTTTATCATTATGAAATAGTGTTCTGCATATGCTGCCAGAGCTCTGCACCAGCGATAGATAGTTAGAGGGACAAGTAAGCTGTTAAGTACTGTTGGAGGTGTTTAACACATCCCCTCTGCTGGTAGCAGGTTCAACTGTCTACAGTAATGGGCCAAAGGGAGCAGGAGCTACCATGGTGACACTGCCGAGAGTGGGTCCGCAGCTCCATGTGCCTGCTGCCGCTTTGTCCCAATGGCATCATGAGATGCAAAGCTAGCAGACAAGATGGTTATCCCTGCACTGCCCAAAAGCTGCTGCTGTCCAATAAATCCCCCAAATTGAATTTAAAAGGCTTTCGAATTTCATTAGAAACTTGGTAGATGTCCTTGCAATGAACCAGGGACCAGTGGCCTGTCTAATTAAAATTCAAGCAGAAAAAAAGAGTGTGCTTCGATCAAATCAAACTTTAATTACCAAAGATAACCCCAAGCTATTTCTAAAACCACTGCAATAGAGGACTTGGGGGAAAATACCAACTGCTATAAATTCATCTTTCACTAAATAGGTACCCTATGGGGAAAAATGTTTCAGACACTGCTTGCTTCAAACCCTTTAAGCACAGTGAAGAACAAACCATCCAAAACATGAAGAACAAATAACCCCCAAATCATCAATTATATGGATTTTAGAAACAGAAACTTTGAAGGAGAGCAAAGGACACAACACCACCGGAAAATACCACATCACTACTGCTTAATGTGGCTTTGCACAAGCTAGTGCCAAAGGTCTGACTTGCCAGAGGTGCCTGCAAAATCAAATTCCCTCAGCCTTTTGGTTCACTCGAGCTAGGGCTAAATAATTGATGGGGCCAGTGAGTGGTGGCAGTGGCAGCGACAGTGATTTGATTTGGGAGCCAGACTGAATGGGTTCAGGATCCTTACAGACACCCTGCGGAGGGCCAGAGAGAAATGTCAATCGCACCTCATCTACAGACCGAGGCTTCACTGCTACACAGAGAGAGTAGCAATCACCAGGCAATCTGCAGCTAGTTCACCATCCACATTTAATGAGACACGCACACAACAGATACAAAGAAAGACTGAAAAAGCACCCAGCTGCTGCTCTCACAAGTGTCAACTCCATCTCCCACTGTGGCTCATGAGAACATACAGAGAAAAAAAAAGAAACCTCTGGATACCACCAGAATTGTAGGATCTATTCAGAAGTAGACTAATTTGTTTTGTCTAAGTAGGGAAGGGACTGGGAGCTTTTTCAGAAAAACAGGCATTCAACAATTTCATCAACATTATACACCAGTTTTCAATACACAGAATAAACCACACATATTTTTATCAGTGGTATTGACCTAATTGAAAGAGAACCATAGCATTGTTAGATTAATCAGTTTATTCAAGAACAAAGGTTATCATTCAGTACGTTTACATGGACAATATTCCCATGTTAACCAGATTAGGACAATACTCTGATTAAGAATCTAAAAGTGTAAACTATGTAAATAGTGGTTTTTGATGACCTTCATCCAACTAAAGTCATACTCAAAGTAAACACAAATCATATTAAGACATGTGGAATATTTCCTATTATAGACATGTACACACCTTAATCACACTATTAATGTCGTGAGGGAGTTTTCACCACATTTTGCGACAGGACACATACACACACGGCAGTGCTCAACGGCTTGACGGCAAACAAGAGAGCAGGCTGTGTCCAAAACCACATACTTACCTGCTATATAGTAGGCGTAATACATGTATCTCAGCTGCTATATAGTAGGTAAGTATGTGGTTTCGGTCGCAGCCCATGGCTTGAAGCAGTCATCTATTTGCACGGGGCGCGGGGACATAATGACGTGTGCCGTTAATCGATCTATGATCTACAACATGTAAAACAGGAACAGGAAAGGAATATCCTAAAAGCAACTCATGTAAAGACCTTAATCAGAATATTGTCTTATTCAGAATAAGGACAATAATTAGATTACTGCTGTCCATGTAAACGTAGTCAATGAAATCAAACAGCAAAATACAGACAGGATGAAGTCCTTGTGATCTGGAGCATGCACCACTTATCTCCACACTGACCTTATCACTGTGGCATTGACCTGTTTTACTGCTATTCTACTTTATAGAAGGACACTAACTTTTATAAAAATGTAAATTACTGCAACATAATTGCTTTTATAAAAGGTTTATTACAACAGTGACATCTATGCCTGTTTACCACTTGGTAAATTAGAGCAGACTGCAAACAACCAGGGATTTTAGCATGCTAAGACTAACAGAATCATCTCAACTGGTAGAGCTGACCTCATTAACAGTAACTGACATTAATGAGGGAACAAGAGCAGATAGCCACGGAAAGTATTGCAGTAAGTTATTTATATATTGTAAAAAATATATATAATAATAATAATAATAATAAAACAATCATGTGTGCAAGACATTGGTGTGCGTGGTATTACTTTTAATGTATAGAGTCGTGCGAGCATTTGATCCAATTACAGTATCAAAACTACATTAGACCGAGTAAAACTGTGACGGAACGACAAAACATAACCATCAAATGCAACATAAAGCAGCACTGTCAGGCCGATAGTACTCTCACAGAAATATAAAAAAGAACTAAAGAGAAGTATATTGATCTCTTACCAAGCCAAGTTAAAGTATTTGGCTTTCATGTCCAGAGAGATACAATGCACTTAGAGTAATTCAAAGGGCCAAAGAACAGGGCTTAAAGCAAAATACATGACCAGAGTAGCTACTGGCATTTTTAATCATGATTAAATCTCTGCCATGTGATTGCTGTACCCTTAGGATCCGTTAGTGTGATTGCCTCAGGTTTTGTTTGTACAGTTTAACCAGTGTCTCGTATTCAATTGTCTGCAACAGCAATGTGCCCCATAGTCCAAAGAGAATACCAGCACTCGATCATTGCTTCCCATCAGGAGTGTCACTAGGTTAGAGCTCTGGGCTTCAGAACCAACCTGCTCAGTTTTCCTTCCTCTAGAGAAGACATTTATCCTCAATGACCATATGAGTCAAGCACATTGCTAAATGCAGAGTAATGACTAGCTGGTTCAAGGGAAAATGTCAATGTTTTGCTTGCTGGCATGATAAAAAAACAACAACAACAACAACAACAACAACAAAAATAAATACAAACTAGCAAAACTAGCTTCTGAAGATGTAGTTCTACTATTTTTTTATACACTACTGTATTTCTTAGTATTTGATTCAGCTAGTTTACTTGATCTAGCTTCATTATAGTTCACACATGCTTGTTCAATACCTGCATAGAAGAAAGCCTAAGTTTCAAAATAAAGCTTAAATGCAATTTCTTCACCTCCATGTGTGTTTATCACCTGCAGGCTCAAGCACAAATGTGCAATCCTTAGTTGTCTTTCAAGAGATAAGGGTGTTTTGTCAGAGGGGCAGGATTTGTAATTTTACGGTCAACTAAATTAAGAAAATATAAAGATACGCAAAATTCCCAATTAATTAACTCTCTTGCCTGGAAGCTTCAGTTTTTTAATAGAATTTTGGACTTTTACAGACATTTTGAAGGAAAATTTCCAAATGTGTTGAGAGGTCACAGCACTGCTTTGGCATAAATTCTTAATATTTAATAATTCTTAAATCCAATCCAAATGCATAAAAAAATTAAAAAATGAAAAAAAAAAATCCTCTCTACTCAACATCAGTGTAATATAATGCCGGTGGTTACACACAGGTATAGCATAACATACAGTATGTCCATGGCTCTGTTATTTTGACTTAAACTTGAATGTAAACAATGCAATGTATGCATTGTATATAATAAAGTGTCACATTTGCACACAGGAAGAAATACTTTACATAGACTATATTTACACAGTATTAGGATACAGAAAATTTCTGAGTGTACCAATGCAACTTGTATGAAATACTAGTGGTGGGTCCAAGTCCACCTTTTGTCGAGTTAGAGTCAAGACCAAGTCCTTAACCAAAAGGGGCTGAGTTGGACTCAAGTCAGAGGCCGAGTCCAAGACAAGTCTGTCCGAGTCCAGAAAATAATTAAATTGAAAAGAAATGTGAAATTGCAATTGTAAAATCAGAACTGACCTGTTAAATTAATATTTTAACCTTCACAAACCAATGGCAACATAAATGCAACAAACAATACCACTATTACATGTTGCCATTGCCATTAAATATTTTTACTTCAGGTCATCAACAGCTCAACTAGTTTCCTATCAAAAATGGTTTCAAATAAAAAAAGTATATAGTGATATATGTAGAACTTTTATTGTATTACAAGTGTATGAATATAGCCTGTTTTGTTGTTATATCACACTATATTGTGTCCTCCAGATCGAGTTATTTGATGCGTCTCGCCCACAGTTATATAGGCTGAGAGAGAGAGAGAGAGAGAGAGAGACACAGTACAGAGTAGAGTTACATTTAGCAGCATGTCATAACAACAAGCTTCATGCTTTATTACTGCTTTTAATCTGGCTATGAATGACGACAAACTCATTTCTGAACACAGCTCCTGTTCTTTTAAATTAACCGAAAATAAAAAAAAGCCATATCAGCAGGGTTTATGATATTTCCTACATTAAGAAGTACATTTCACATTTTACATGAAATTCAAGACTGGAATCACCAAATGCTAATGTTTAGTAGTGGGTGATATTAGCACAATCTTTTTTCACAGTAACGATATGTTTTCTCAGGTATAAGTCTATTAGTAGTATTCGAGTAAGAAATACTATGGAAATTGAATTGTAAGCAATTAAATGTAAAATAAAATAGACTTCACTGTAAGACATATACAGTGATTCTTATGAAATGCACTGAAGTTATTCAGTCGAGTGAGAGAGTGAGTGATTTTCTCTTTGTCTTGTTGTTGGTCTTGTTTGATTAACATTAATGACACAGACAGCAGAAGGTTTATTAGACTGCTGTCACTTTAAGACCTAATGCACAGATCCAATATACTGTATTGACACACCTCAGATTTGTTCCCCAACTGTGTTTGCATGAATACTCGGACAGACCTGCAGTTAGACATGATGTGTGTGTGTGTATTTATTTGACCGTCCAAGCGTAATAAGCCGCTAAAGAGAATTCAATTGAGTACTTGCACGATGAGGCGGCTTTCAGTGTGTGTGTTTCATGTGTGTGCACAGAAAGCCCCTGGCCAGGCAAGGAGACATTCATTAATTTCTTGTTATCTAAATTTTATACTGAAATACCACCCAACAAAACACTCCTTTCAGGGAAGTAGCTCCACCACCCCTGCAACCCCACCTCACCCAAATAAAATTATAATTTTTTTATATATATATATATATATATATATATATATATATATATATATATATATATATATATATATATATATATATACACACACACACACACATATATACACATATATATATATATGTGTATATACACATACACACACTTAAGTATTTTGTAGCAGTCTCAGTGCTAACAGCTAAATGTGACTAACATATGTACTTAATATGTACTATTATATTATATTCAAGTCATTTAGTTGTGCTTTTATTCCATTACAACTTTAAGAAAGTTTACAGGGAGTCTGTTCTCATCATGTAGGACATCTGTAGATCAGCTCCTTAGCAGCTAGTTTAAATAACATTAGCTATGCCAATGAACAAATGACATCTGTTACATTCACCTCAGCATGTCTTATCATTTTAGCCCACCAAGGGCAAGTCACTGTTGAAAACTTGCAAAACTGATATATTTGACCACTATGAGCAGGGATACACTTTAGTCTAGTCTGGGGTCAAGTGCGTGTTGTATTTTATTTATTTTTTTCTTTCCATGACGCTACAGTCTAAAGCCCATAACACTAAAGCCCGCCCACAGAGGAAACTGATATCTACTGAGGTCTAGTGATGTGACTTTTCGGGACCGTGTTGTAGATGGAGGCAGACTCAATACGGGCATAGGCGCAGATCAATGCTTTATTTAATAATACCCACAATGTAGACACACTCTTCATTCAAAATAAAGGACGCAAAGCATAACGTCAACTTAAAGTCTCTCCATACTTAACTACAACATAGACACTAATATCTATACACATATATAATCACGAGCAACGCGCTCGGGAAATACAGGCCCATAAATAAGGCAGGGAATCAAACTAAACCTCAACACCTGCCGTGAGATCGCGTTCACGTGAAGACTAACCACGCCTGCGCACGCCCGACTCAACTGCGCCCCAGAGGCGGTCACGTGACAGTACCCCCCGGGTGCTCCTCCCGGAGTGCCCACAAACCCCCCTCCTAACGGGGGTCCTGGGCCCCTGAAAAGAGTCCTTTGCAAGTTCGGGAAGAGAGGCTGTTCAAGCAGGACAGCGACTGCACAGATCGGGACCTACAAGCGGAGGTCCTGGACCCCTGAAAAGACAGTCCTTTGTTGGTCCGGGAAGAGAGGCTCTGGAACGAGGAACGCCACCCCTGACGGCTCTGGAACATGGAGGGACGTTCTCAGCGGTGCAGGTAGGCATAGGCACAGCGTCCTCTGCAGAGGCCTCCCTGTAGGCCTCAGGCTGGAGCTCCGCTGTCGTCCCAGCCCCCCCCCCAAAAAAATCTCAGGGACCGCTTCCTTGGCTGAGCAGGCGGGACACTCAGGGGCTCTCCACTCTGGAGATCCGGACAGGGCTCTCCACTCTGGAGATCCGGACAGGGCTCTCCACTCCGGAGATCCGGACAGGGCTCTCCACTCCGGAGATTGCGGGTGCGCGTCGAGAGCGGGAGGCTGCGTCTGAACTTGGACATCGCAGAACTGATCCTGGGTCTGTATTTGGGCATCGTGGAACTGAGCTTGGGTCTGAATGTGGATGTCGTGGACTTGAGGCTTCGATCTGACCGAGTTCCTTAATTCTTGTACTTTGGCAGTCAGCTTCTTAGTCAGTCTTTCCAGCTGCTCTTCTCTCACTCTCACTCTTCTGAGCCTTGTGGCGCTCACTGGCTAGCTTGGTGCGCAGCATGTCCGCCAGTGCGTTTGCCTTCTTCATTCGATCATTGACCAATTCACTATAGACCAGCTTTTCCTTCAGTTCCTCCGCCAGCTGTGACATATCGGCTTCACACTTTAGTTTCTCTTCTTTCAAAGTGGTTATCATGGAGTGACAGCTGGTCACTTCTTCATGTAGCGTATCCCGGTCTTGCAGTACCTGCTTCAGACTGCAATCAGCTGCAGACAGCGCCCTCCAAAGCCCTCCATTGACCGTGCGTTCCTTCTCCTCGGCTCCGCTCAATGACGCTTCCTTCGCCACTCGGAGCTCTTCCATCTCCTGCAACTGGTCCTCTAACTGAGTCTGGGCCTGTTTTAGCTGTCCATGTGTTTTGACTTGAGCTTCTTTATTGAGGAGGAGTTGAGCTTCACGCTCAGACAGTTATATTTCCAGCCTTTCCTTTGCTGCCACCACTTGAGCTCTCATTCTTCTTTCATCCTCCAGCTCTGCCTCCATTTCACGCACCTGGTCCAGCTTTTTATCCTTTTCTGCCATTAACACTTGTACAGAGTGAAGCCGTTTCTCTGCGCTCCTTCGTCTCTCCTTCTCCTCCTCTAGTTGCTCCTTCAGCTGTTCCTGTTCTCTGTCTAGCTGACACAGCAGGGAATCTGCAACTCGTTTCCGGAGTGGCTCCTAGTGCAGCAAAACTTGTGTTGTCTGTAGTTGTGCTTTAACTTCAGACAGCGTGCTGCGCAAATCCTCTAACTCCAGCTGCATCTTGCTCATGTTATCCGCCATCTCCTTCCTCTGTTTTCCAGCATCCTTTTTTCCTGGCGTGGCTGTGACCCGAGACTTTACCTGCACTGGAGGGACTGGAGACGTGACGAGGAAGGGAGACGTGACGAGGACTGGAGACGTGATAGGGAACGGAGATGTGATAGGGAATTGAGACTCAGCCGGCTGTGCTGTGATGTTAGCGTTCACTTCATCCAGGTCATACTGTATTCCACGCTCTCCAAATTCCTCAAAAAACAGGTCCATGAACTGTTGGACATTCTCCAGCACTCCGGGTCTCGTTGCTGCGACTCGCTGTGCCCATGCGCGAGCCGGATCGCAAAAGCGAGACGTGATGAACCGCACAAACTGTCCCTCAGTCGGTTTCGGTTCGCTCAGGCTGGAGAAATAGCTTTGACAGTCCCGGATGAAGAACTCCAGACTGCCATAACGACCAGAGTATCAGTCCTGCATTTCTTCCCTAAACCGCTGCGGAAACTGCACTGAATCCAGGGCGGGGATACCGGTTGGTGAGTCGCGAGTTCGGCGTCCGTGCCGTGCTTCCGCGGCTTCTCTGGTGAGGCGGTCGGATCTCTTGCTCATGGTCTACTACTCCCGATTTAGGGCTCGTGATTCTGTGACGGTTCGAGACCGTGTTGTAGACGGAGGCAGACTCAATACGGGCGTAGACGCAGATCAATGCTTTATTTAATAATACTCACAATGTAGACACACTCTTCATTCAAAATAAAGGACGCAAAGCATAACGTCAACTTAAAGTTTCTTCAAACTTAACTACAACATAGACACTAATATTTATACACATATATAATCATGAGCAACGTGCTCGGCCAACACAGGCCCATAAATAAGGCAGGTAATCAAACTAAACCTCAACACCTCAACACCTGCCGTGAGATCGCGTTCACGCGCAGACTAACCACGCCTGCGCGCGCCCGAATCAACTGCGCCCCAGCGGCCTCTAGCGGCCGTGGCGTGACAAGTGAGCAGAAAGAGAGACCAATCAGGATACGCTTGTCAGAAAACAAACAAACAAACAAACAAACAAACAAAAAAACCCAGAAAATAAAACGATTTCCAAGCTATTTTATATAATTAATTAATTAATCATAATAATCAAGGAGCCGCTTTCGGTATATTACGATCTTCCGGGAGAGGTGGGATGTCTGTTTATGTTGTTATTTACTTTTTTATCCGTCTTGTCATATTTCACATGACGCACTCACCTGAGTACGTGACAAGTCCAAGTTTGCTCATAATTGGACTCAGGTATGAGTCCGGGACGAGTCGAGCACCCGACTCTATGAAATACTGTACATTATTTAGCTTTGATTTCAGGATGCAAACTCATTACTAAAAAAAAAATAACATTCCAGGAAGTTGTAGCAAACATACCACAATTCTGCTTCATTGTAAGGCCAAGAAAATGCAACAATGAAAGGTCTGATAACTAACATCATGTCCACACTGCTCCAGTGCTATGGCTCTCCTTTCACACACATTCTACAACTTCACACATGGCACATCTCTCTCTCTCTTTCTCTCTCTCTTTTTCTCTTTTTTTTTTTTTTTTTTTTTTTTTTTTTTTTTTTTTTTTTTTTTTTTTCTTTCTCTCTCTCTCTCTCTCTCTCACACCACTGACCGCTCATGCATCATACTCATCAACATCCTTCTGTGGAACTAAGGACATGTAAAACTCGTGTAAAAAAAAGACAAGCACAACTATGGATATTTTCACACCTAGCCAGTCAAATTAGCATAAAAATACTCACTGAGGAGAGAAGGCCCACTCTAAACGTAGCAAGTAACTGTGCCTGATCAACCTGTTTCAGAGAGAGAGAGAGAGAGAGAGAAGAGAGAGAGAGAGAGAGAGAGAGAGAGAGAGACTGCTGTGAAACCACAGTCAAATGATAGCATGAGGAAAGTCATTACAACAGCTTTCAGTGGCTAAAATCTGAGGTAAAATATGGAATACAGGACTGAGGAGGGAAGAGGATACTGTTCAACACTGGACCTATGGTGTGTTTAGACAGTTACATTATAATAAAATGTTATTTTAGATTTTTATTGCTAGTGCTTATAGGACTATAATTACTGTACTTGCTGTGATTATTGATGATATTTCATGTAGATCAAGCATTTTTCAGATATTTATGCTCAAATTTACACAAATTTGAGTTTTATAGTAACAATCCATCAAACATAAAGGTGATGAATGGCAGTGAAATATCTGTATCTGTATCTGTATTTAAACCCAAAGTGGGAATGGCCCAAAAGAGTTGGGCTTTTTCCCCTTTCCTTTCCTTTTTTTTTTCTTTTTTTTTTTTAAACTGAACTCTACCAATATGCATCTGGAAACACTGGAAAACCCCAGAGGTAGAATTGCAGTGGAGCATAAAGTAAATCACAATGACTCTGACTAGGCATTTACTGATTATGAATGAATGTATGGTAAATACTTCATGCAGTGTCTCATGTTATTGATTGTGGTGTTTTTTTGTCCCACAAGCTTCATATGTGACCGCTCACTCAGATTAAAAAAATAAAAAAATAAAAAATAATAGATCTAGCAAAACTTTTTTTTCCTGTGTGTGCACCAACTATTTGTATTCATTATATCCATACTGTGTATTATTGTTTTATTTGACCATAAGCAACTTTGATTAATAAGATTATACTATAATACATTTAATTGTCCGTATCAGAGAAGTGCAGTAATGTTATCATGACAAGCTTGGCAGCTAGATCATTAAGAATAGTCTATTACTTTACAGTTCTCTGCTTTTCTACTTAAAGCAATGCTAAAATGTCTTCAGTAGTTGAATTAGTGACTCATGGGAGTAGTTGTTGCTGGCAGTGTATGCGACTAAATGTAGTCTTTTCTGTTTGTTGTTATTTGGTTCTTAATGTGTGTGAGTTGTGTTCCAGGCATATGCTTCCATTAATGTGACTTCTGTCACATCAGCTGCTTTACCAGATCACTCCATCTCCGATCTCCCACTCCATGTCACAATCGAGAGCTGCAGCTATACACCACCGACAGGAGCAATCTGGAGATCAGTATGCCGTGTGTGAATCACCTTTCTTTCAGCATGCTCTCACACTCTATTTCACTCTGCTTCTATCTCTCTTCACCTGCCAGTGACAAAAGCAAAAGCCTGCACTAAAATCCCTACCCCCAAAAAAGCACCAAAAATCTCCGAGCCTTATCATCCTCTGGCTGGCCTCTTTGTTCTCTCTCTCTCTCTCTCTCTCTCTCTCTCTCTCTCTCTCCCTCTCTCTCTCTCTCTCTCTCCTGCTGTAGCCTTTCTTTCTGTCTATCTTTTAATGTTACTTTTCATTGCAGCCTCCTTTTCCACTGTTTCCCTCTCAGTAAAGAAATGACTTTCTTCCAAGTGGAGATTACCTCAACCAGCCTCTTCAAAGCAGCTTCAAATGACCCACAGTGTGCTACCAGGCTGGATTACACCCCTCTTCAATATACACTAACCCCTCCTCAGCGAAACAGGGAGGAAGATGACAAATGGAGGGAGTGTGGCTAGAAAAATGTTCAGTTAATGCTGGTAGTAAAAATAAAACACACGGGAGATGCTGTAGCACCCACCATAAATGCACCATACAAGCACCTTGTATGGCAGCTCTGCTACCATTGGTGTGTGTGTGTGTGTGTGTGTGTGTGTGAATGGGTGAATGAGACACAGTGTAAAGCGCTTTGGATAAAAGCGCTATATAAGTGTGCCATTTACCTGGTGCAACAGATTCAGTGTGTATATATTCTAGATTCGCTCCACCTACCAAACCAAATGTGTGCGTGCATGTAATGCACTGTAATATAAAGATGTTCTTTGGTATGTACTGTAATAGGTGTGTTCTTGCTTTATGGCCCGTATACCTGTTATAGGCTCCGGATCCACCACAACCCTGAGGAGGATAAAGCAGTTAGTGAATGTGAATGAATGAGAACTTAACCTACAGGTTAAGTTGGGTGAATTTTTATTCATTTTCAAATGTGAGACCACGCTGATCAGTCCATTAATCGGAATTACAACTTATTATACTTGTATTACTGTGGAATTACTGGCAAATATGTCACATACAGTATAAGACTCCGAATCTATTCTTTGATGTGTAACTTTTTACATTATTCTCTCAAACTCTTGAGGTTGAAACCTCTTCCTCGTTTTTGTCTTTTGTCCGTGTCTCTGGAGGTATAACATTTGTAGCTGTGGGTGGTGCATGCAAGACATACACCCACACCCACGCAACCACTCATGCAACACACACACACACACACACACACTTTCTCCCTCTCCCTTTGCTCCCTGAGTATGTCCAATTAAGGAAGGTCGGCTCCGGCAGCAGTGTGCACAGCAGCCACTTATTCTGTTACTGTTGGATGATCTGTCATGCTCAGCTCTGGCTTTCTTTATGTTAGTCTTCCTCCCATAGGGCAGTGGCTAACTCCATCACTGGGACAAATGACCCATCAGTGCCACCATTCATCAGCCACCAAGGAATCACTCGCCTCGGCCAGTCCAAGCCACCTCCCACTGCGTCTGTCCAAAACATCTCCTATCCCCACCATACTGAAACCCAGTTTGTGTGTGTGTGTGTGTGTGTGTGTGTGTGTGTGGCAGCAAGAACTCAACTGCGAAGCTACATTACAAATCTCCCACACATGACACATCTAACATATACATATACAAACACATATATATGACACAAATTCACAAACCACACACACAGTACCCAAAATAGAACCACCTCGCTGAGACACAAGCAGTAGCAAATGTTAAGGTTTCGACTTGGTTGTCAGTGAGAGTTTTTTTTTTTTTTTCCTGTTCTGAAACCCACACCATTCCCACACCTCCGCCAGGAGCGATGAGGATCTTTATGTAAGTGATGAGGCAGGGAGCAAATAAAATCACTGTAATTTGGCTAGAAGAGTAATGCATGTCCTGCATAATGAAGAGGACCAGCTTTTTACTGCTCACTGATGAGCTAAGTGGGAGTGTTCTTATTAATTAAGACAGTCTAATTTCCATAAGTCAAAACACCCAGTGTGTGAAGAAAATTGTTGTTAAAAAAGACCAGAAAACTGGGAAGGAAAGCAAGAGAGTAAGCCCTGACAGATGGTCTTTCATCATGCACAGCTTTAAGGGAAAAACACGCTTATAGAGAATGCAGCTAGCACTTTGTCTTCTCCTTTCCTTAATTCTGAGCAATTAAATTTTTTTTTCTTTAATACCATGAAAAAAGCATATGGGGCATTACTCATTTGGTGCTGTTTTGCCAATGTAGTTTCCATGGCAACAGAACAACATAGACTCGGGAGCATGATAATTTCTCTCCTAGATACAGAAACACCAGCGTAAACTCAGAATCCTGGGACTTGAACTTTGACTTCTCTCATCCAAATGCGGCAGGGGTTAAAGTACAGTTTCTATTTAGTGAAGATTCTTAAAGCATACTTGATGGCTGCATATTTTTCCAACAAAACTGTAACACTTAGATAAAAATACACTGGCTTGGTAGACCAAAAATGCCTCAGCAACAATGCACATGTTGAACAACAGAAGGCAGAAACAAGTTTCAAATAACTTCTCTGAACTGTTATCAGATAGACCATCAGTCTATCTGATAACACTGAGAAGAAGTGTTTTGCATCACATTGAGCCAAAAGCAAGCAATCCAAGCAGAAAACCAATTCATAAGGTTTGCAAAAAAGAATTTGATTGGACCTTTGGTCTTTACTGAAGACTGCAACTAAAATCTCCCCCTGCTGCTGTCAAGGTGAAACATCAATCCAGAGGAATATACTGAACCAGTTAGCATTTATTTCCCCTCCATGAGAATAATTTATGAAGTGGTGGTGGAATGCATTCAAGGCCATGCTAATTCTGCCCAAGTTGATCAGTTATTCCTATCTTAATCTATCAGGCAAGGGGTGAAAACAAGAGGGTGCTGTGAGAAGCAGATTTCTGGGTGATTCTAGATGATTGAGGTGGCGTGTAGTTCTCACTGATATTATATTTACAACTATGTACAGTACATAGGTAAAGGTAAAATACATTTTAAACATAGGTAAAATGTCCTTCACAAAAACCTTTGGGCATGATTTTGAAAAATACCCTTTAAAAATCAATGAAACATATCTACAGCACCTAAAAAAAGCATTTTTGCCTTTCCCAGATACACTTGAAATATAATTACTAAAATGCTTCAAAAATCGCATTATGTTTGCATTAATGTGTGAATCCATTTAACATCCCATGCTTGAACCATGCGTTTCTGTGAGTCATCCATTATTGGTTATGAAAAATGTACATTTTATTTTAACATTCACTCAAGCCTATTACCTGAACACATTTATCCCAATGAAATATTTACATGTTCAAAAGGAACTTGCATCATCGTCATTTTCAATGATGTGATATTGATTGAATATATATATATTTTGAATATAGGCTACAACTCTGTTTCACAAATGATAGATTTCAAATAAATTACTAATATAAATATTTCTAGTATTTCTACTGTAATTCTAATTTCTAATAATTAAGCTCATCATTACCATGGATGCTAGGTAACCACATTTTGTAAATTTGTAACTTTCAGCTTTGCTACTCATTAAAAGCAAAGTGTAGCCATTGTCAGAAAAATAACCTTGTTAAAAGTGTGATTGAACCAATTTAATGATTGGTTTCTTAGATTTAATGTTCCCATGGTCATTGTATCATTGGATCTGGAGACATTAGCTGCATTCTATGCACTGAATCATTATGAAACAATCAATTGTACCAAAACAATCATTGTTAGTGTCAATGTATGCATAACCAGTAGGGTTTTTCAAGACGTAGCTGATAGGTTGTGCTGATAATATTTCCTGACATTCAATCATGATGAACATGATAGACACTATCACAAACTCAGTAGGGCAAATCGGCATATCTGGATTCCAAGAAAGCTCACTCCTTTACCAGGCGGGCTGTTCACATGCAGACCAAATCATATGAATCAGCCTGCTAGCTTGGAGAAACCGTGTAAAAAGTGCTACGCCAATTTCAGGACTGTCAAACATGATTTATTAAACTCTCACCATGACAGAATTAACAAAGGGGGTGGCACCACACTACCAGTTGCACTTGGTAAATAACATATGCACAGGGTAAACCATGCAAAGCCAGGAGATGACAAAACTCTTATAGATATTAATACTTTCTTCCCTTGTCATTGGTTATTTATTTGCTGCTGTTCCATCTCACCTGGCTTTGAATATTGAGGTGATCCATCCTTTTGGCTGTGTTTTAAGGATATGAGCATCAGAAAAGCTAGTATTTATATTGACTATATGGAGAAGTACCTTATTCACCAACGGCAAATTCTTACCAGACAACTTGTTAAAAAAAATATGAACAATTAAGGTTAGGGCATGGGGCAGGGTGGGCAATCAGAGGTGTTCTTACTGCTTAATTCTTAAATCCAATAAATCACTCATTAAAAGGTCTATGAATTTTGTATGAGGTCCAGTTGGTTCAGCAAGCCTGAACAGTCGAGATTAAAAGTGGGATTTTCAGTGCATGAGGTTTGGGGATTCTGTGGGATGGCATGCACATTAAGGGGGAAAAGAGAGAACTGACTGGTCATGCAACCTGACACTTTCTCATTCCCTCTCACACATTATTCATATCTATTTAACATAGGGTTTTGCATTTAAAAGCACACAGAACTTGACCTTGAAAGCAAGAAGAATAGCAAACCTGAAAGAAGTCAATATGGTATACTGCCAACTGGTCTTCCATACTAAGGTGGTAGTTCATTTTCACAAAAATGGTGCATACAAGTCATGGTGTGCTGCTTTAAATAATACATTCAATACATTTTCCCTCTCTGGTCAGTGGGGTTATCATCAATCAAATTTACATTCAGAAAAGATTTCAGGTACAGCGAAATTCTATTTCTCTGCTGCAAATGAATGAAAATGTAGAACTAACCTCCATCTACAAATTCAGCCACTATCGTGCTGCTAAGTGTATTCTTAGTGACCCAAAGAGGTCAAATGAATAAACTAAATCCCCATTAGTTATAACTTCATTAGAATCACAAGGTCCCACCGTTTGCCAAACAAATTCCTATTCATGGCTTCACAAAGCTAGAGAAAAATAATGCTCTTCACTAAATGCCAAAAATCCAATCCAATTGCAATTGTGTTTGGTAAATAAGGATGGATTGTTTGTCTGTTAACAGGGTGTGCAGTGAAGATCTTCTACTTAAATGTAAAGTGACAGATGTCCCATTCTCAGTGGCAGAGGACTATGTCTTGCCTTAATGAGCCTGTGGAGAAAAGTCACCTGAATAAAGAGCAATTACAAAGGTTGGTCTGAAGGACAAGAGGGTGTATAACAACAGAAGTGGAGAAATAACACCATGTCAGTTAAATCAGGAGAAATAATGGGGGGTGGGGGATATCAGAATAGAAAGAACTCCACAAGTATATCATTCTCAGTTTGACAACCAATAACTTTTTTATATACATATTTATTGTCAATCATATCTATTTTAATTGTATCATGACACACTATATGACTTTCATAGAGTAATAATTTTTTACTAGAAAATTGAAAGCATGTCTAATAAACTTAAGTATATGGAGGGGTAGTGCAATACAAATTCTAAAGAACAATCAGATCTGATTTTCTTCTTCCTAAATCATTGTCAATATTTTCACAGGACTAGACATACTGTGAACAGAAAAGTATTTGTCTAATCATTATTACTCCAAGTTACTGCACCATTATTGCACATCTATCAAACCTGTCAATAGCAAGACATTTTTTGCCTTCTCATAATCAGTGAACTTTGTTTCAATTATTTTTTTCCCCTGATAAAAATTCTTCATGTTTCCACAGTACCTAGTATCTTATGTCAAACCAAGAAATGAGTGAAAGGTCTGCTTTCCTTATGAGGAAATAATGAGTGAACAATTGAATATTATTCTCTTTGTCTGTTAAGCACAAGACTTCTGGGACCTGAACATGAGACGTGCATCTTAAAGGAAACATGGTACAGATGGTTGAACGCATAATGGTGGGACAGAGCTAATGATCTGTTCCTCATGTCAATATCCTTAGGTGCCAACCTGCCTCCTCATGGGTATGAGCCTAGACATCAAATCTGCAACCGATGAACCACTTTTACTGAGACGACTTGTCTGTGTGAACTTTTCGACCAGCTTTGGGTTACAGATAAGGTTGCACATTAGTCTAGACATCACACTTAATTTTATACATAGAACAGTAGATTTCTTTTCAAGTTTTACCCACAAGACCACCAAAAGTTAAACTGAAAGGAAACCAGAAAACTAAACAAAAAATCCAGAATACTGATCAATGAGTACAGCCTCAGTGCCAACTGCATCTATATTAGATTTAGTACAAAATCATAACTTCTGACTCGAGACTAGAGTCTTTTTTTTCAGAGAGAATTTATTGTTTTATTAGTATTTTTTTTAATATGATGATTGCTTCTGGTACTGTAAATGTTCAAGTGCTGGTAGAGAAGGTGCTGAAATACTTTGCTGGCTCTTGTCTCTTTACTGTAGATGTTTATAGTGTCTCTACTATGGAATATCTAATTGTGCAACACTATTTAATTCCTTTGATGAAAAAGCACCTGTGTTGCTTTTCCACCAGTCTGAAATAAGTCCTGACTCATGCTAAATGCATGCTTGCAACTTTCCTTACAACCTCAATTCCAAAAAAGTTGGGACGCTGTGTAAAATGTAAACAAATATAAATAAAATATAAATATATATATATATATATATATATATATATATATATATATATATATATATATATATATATATATATATACAGTAGAACAGAGAAAACATAAAATGTTTAAACTGAGGAAGTGTACCATTTTAAGGAAAAAATAAGGTCATTTTGTATTTGATTGCCGCAACACAACTGAGGTTGTGGAGACCATGTTAAACGCTAGAACACCATCCACAAGGAAATTGTATGCGCTCAAGTGGTGGCTTTTTGTCTTGTGGTGTGATGAACGTCAGTTAGACCCAGTGAATTGCGCAATAGCTACAGTCCTGGAGTTCCTTCAAGAACGTTTCTCAGCAGGGTTGGCTCCTTCTTCAATCAGGGTTTACGTGGCCACCGTTTCGGTCAGCCATGCCCCTGTTGATGGAGCCTCTGTGGGGCAGCATCCTCTAACTTCGAGGTTCATGCATTGTGTCAGATGGCTGAGGCCCATCTACAGGCCACGAGTACCTTCCTGGGACCTTTCTGTGGTCCTGAAAGGTCTGTCAGGGGCACCATTTGAGCCCTTAGAGTCAGCCTCTGAGAAGCTTCTGACTCTAAAGGTAGCTCACCTTTAGACATCTCTCAAGCGAGTGGGAGATCTACAAGCTCTCTCTTTTGCCCCCTTCTGTCTTGACTTCGCCCCTGGACTAGCCCTGCCCACCCTGTGGTGTTGCAGGCCTTCTGCCCTCCTCCGTTCCTCACACATTCCTATATCAAGAGAGGATGCACCTGCTGTGTCCAGTAAGGGCTCTCTGTACTTACGTCCACCGCTCCGGCCAGTGGCATAAGTTGGACCAGCTGCTGGTCTGCTTCGGTGGCGACAGTAAAGGTGATGCTGTGTCAAAGCAGCACATCTCTAGATAGTGGAAGCAATCTCTATGGCTTACAAGACGCGCGTTCTCGCCATGCCTCTGGGCGTAAGAGCTCATTCCACTAGGGCGGTTGCCTCCTCATAGGCTTTGTCCAAAGGGGTATCCTTGCAGGATGTTTTGCGGCTGCAGGGTGGCATACGCCCCACATTCATTCTTTCGTTATTACAGCCTAGATATTCATTAAATTCCGGGCTCGAGTGTCTTGCATTGACCCTCGGGCTTGGGTATTTTTGATCAGGCCGTACACTCGGTATGACGGAGTGGGTATTCCCGTCCCATACTGTTATGCTAAATGCAACGTCGAAGTTCCCTTTGAAAGGGATCATCGGGGTTATGCATGTAACCCTGTTCCCTGAGAAGGGAACGAGTCATTGCATAACATTGTCATACCAGGGCAGGACTGGGAATTGAGTCTTCGCTTCAGATAATAGAGACTGGCGGCGTGGTTCAGAGGTGCCATATATACAGTGAGGGAAAAAAGTATTTGATCCCTTGCTGACGTTTACCCACTGACAAAGAAATGATCAGTCTATAATTTTAATGGTAGATTTATTTGAACAGCGAGAGACAGAATAACAACAAAAAAATCCAGAAAAACGCATGTCAAAAATGTTATAAATTGATTTGCATTTTAATGAGGGGAATATGTATTTGACCCACCAGGTTTGCACACATCTCAGGAGGGGTTTTGTCCCACTCCTCTTTGCGGATCTTCTCCAAGTCATTAAGATTTCGAGGCTGATGTTTTTCTATGGGATTAAGGTCTGGAGACTGGCTAGGCCACTCCAGGACCTTAATGTGCTTCTTCTTGAGCCACTCCTTTTTGTATTGGACATGTGTTTTGGGTCATTGTCATGCTGGAATACCCATCCACGACCCATTTCCAATGCCCTGGCTGAGGGAAGGAGGTTCTCACCCAAGATTTGATAGTACATGGCCCCGTCCACCGTCCCTTTGATGCGGTGAAGTTGTCCTGTCCCCTTAACAGAAAAACACCCCCAAAGCATAATGTTTCCACCTCCATGTTTGATGGTAGGGATGGTGTTCTTGGGGTCTATAGGCAGCATTCCTCCTCCTCCAAACACGGCGAGTTGAGTTGATGCCAAAGAGCTCCATTTTGGTCTCAGCTGACCACAACACTTTCACCCAGTTGTCCTCTGAATCATTCAGATGTTCATTGGCAAACTTCAGACGGGTATGTAAATTTGCTTTCTTGAGCAGGGGGACCTTGCGGGCGCTGCAGGATTTCAGTCCTTCATGGCGTAGTGTGTTACCAATTGTTTTCTTGGTGACTATGGTCCCAGCTGCCTTGAGATCATTGACAAGATCCTCACGTGTAGTTCTGGGCTGATTCCTCACTGTTCTCATGATCATTGCAACTCCATGAGGTGAGATCTTGCATGGAGCCACAGGCTGAGGGAGATTCTTTTGACAGTTCTTTTGTGTTTCTTCCATTTACAAATAATCGCGCCAATTGTTGTCACCTTCTCACCAGGCTGCTTGGCAGTGGTCTTGTAGCCCATTCCAGACTTGTGTAGGTCTACAATCTTGTCCCTGACATCCTTGGAGAGCTCTTTGGTCTTGGCCGTGATGGAGAGTTTGGAATCTGATTGATTGATCGCTTCTGTGGACAGGTGTCTTTTGTACAGGTAACAAGCAAGATTAGAAGCACTCCCTTTAAGAGTGTGCTCCTAATCTCTTACCTGTATAAAAGACACCTGGGAGCCAGAAATGTTTCTGATTGAGAGGGGGTCAAATACTTATTTCCCTCATTAAAATGCAAATTAATTTATAACATTTTTGACATGCGTTTTTCTGGATTTTTGTTGTTGTTATTCTGTTTCTCACTGTTCAAATAAACCTACCATTAAAATTATAGACTGAACATTTCTTTGTCAGTGGGCAAACGTACAAAATCAGCAGGGGATCAAATACTTCTTTCCCTCACTGTATCATGCAACGTGCTTAATTGCCACGTCACCTGATCATGGCAGGCCTATAAGTAGAGGTGTGATTTTACACAAGCTTCAGATACCGGTCACGTGCGCAAGGCGCTCCCACACTGTTATGCTAAATGCAACGTCTTGTTCCCTTCTCAGGGAACAGGGTTACATGCTTAACCCCAACGTTTTTAATGCAGTGCAGCCTGAAGGCCTGAAGATCATGGGCATGCAATTTTGATTTTCACCCTTGTCCCTTGTGCACAGCAATTTCTCCAGATTCTCAGAATCTTTTGATGATATTATGTACTGTAGATGATGAGAGATCTGCAGTCTTTGCAATTTTACATTGAGGAAAATTATTCTGAAATTGTTCCACAAACTGTAGATGCAGATTCACAGACTGGTGAACCTCTGCCCATCTTTACTTCTGAAAGATTATCAATGCCTCTCTAAGATGCTCTTTTTATGCCCAATCATGTTACTGACCTGTTGCCAACTAACCTCGAGCTGTTTCTTTTAGTAACACTTACTTTTCCAGCCTTTTGTTGCTCCCGTCACAACTTTATTTCTTAAATGGGACATTTACTCAGTTTAAACATTTGATATGTTTTCTATGTTCTACTGTGAATAACGTATGGGTTTATGAGATTTGCAAATACTTGCATTCTGTTTTTACTTACATTTATTTACATTTTACACAGCGTACCAACTTTTTTGGAATTAGGGTTGTACTTTCTTGTACTTTTTGTGCAGAACTAAATTTATTCCATATCATAAATTAAAGAATAAACATAGATCATTTGTATATACTATGTTATTTTTAGCTATATGCTTAATATAGAAAATTAGAATCCTTTTCAGCATTTTTCAGGACACTGAAGTTCATTTGAAACTGAATGTGTCAAACAGCAAACAATTATTTATACTGACCCCGTTTTGCCAGTAGCGCATGGCCACTAGAAGTCCCTCAGGGATAAGTGCAGTTCCTGAATACATCTGGTTAACTAAGCTATAGGCCAATGTGTGTGTGTGTGTGTGTGTGTGTGTGTGTGTGTGTGTGTGACTGGTCCAGCAGCATATCTGGCCAGGAGCAGCAATTGAGAATCAGGTTGCTGTGCCCACAGGGTGTGTGAGGGCCATCGATCCTGCTCTGCCATTAGATACAAAGATGTCGAGGTAGATTACTCTCATAGTGCTGCCGTTTGCAGGTCAAGTGTTCTGCTCGTCAACAATAATCAGAGAGAGTGCAGGCTGTAGCATGATGCGACTCAGAGTGTCTGATAAATAGCAGCAACTCTGCAGCTCAGACCACAGAGCCAGGCAGTGAATTACACTGGAGCGGCTGCTGAGTCTCATCACAGGTTAATGACACACATGCTGCCAAAGGACTAAATGATTCTGTGTTGAAAATAGGACAATGCCTCAGACAAGTCAAAATGGATGAGAGAACTGGCAAAATGTTCCAATGTAATGGGAGTGTCTCAACTCTAACAGACAACCTCTCTCTCTCTCTCTCTCTCTCTCTCTCTTTCTCTGTCCTATTCCTTCTTAAAACAGAAATGATTCACTTATATTTTACTTTCAGCTCTCTGTGTCAGAGCCTCCTTCATCACCCTGTCCAAATAATACAACAGTAACAGAGAGCATTCATCTTCTTAACTGAGAACATGTCACATCTCAGGGTGAAATCAGATTTCCCCCACCCTTCTATTTAATTTGTGCACTTAAACTCATGTAGGAAACATAAACACCTTGTTAGAGTTTGGTCCAATATTTATATCTTTGACACCAATCATTTTGTTTGACACATGTCATGTTTTATATGAAATCTGAGCACTGCATTGGCTACTGAGCATTCTCTGATGCTGCATTACAGTAAGACCAGTATCAACCGAGACAATCTTTATCCTATATAACTGTACATTAGACACATTCTCTAAGGAAGTCACTTAATGTTCCGACCAGAATTTGGCTGGACATTAACACTCATCATCTGATGTAGAAGGCGGAGCCAAAGCCGACACAGTGGAAGGAGAAGTGCTAAAATATGTAAAATGGCACACTAAGAGCATAAACTTTGGACAGAGCTGAATGTGGCTGGCCATAACTCTTCATGCTCTGATGGAAGTTGGGAAGAGTTTTTTATTTGGTGACAGAACTTGCAGTAATAAGAACAGATGTGTAAGAGGATGACAGCAGTAGACCAACATATTAAATACTGCTAAATGCATTTAAACATGTTTACATTGAAGTGTTTGCTTGAAAATATATCAACAGCCTTCCACTATAAAGATTTTCCAGGTTACAATGGTTTTAATTGTCATTGTGCTATGAAACTAAGAACTAACCAGAATCCAGTTTTCATAAATTGTTCCACATATACATTGTCACTCATGCTTTGATTATATTTCTGCACCATGAAAATACAAGAACCCCTCATTTTTAATAGTGGTTCTCAAACCTGGGCCCATAAATCCTTTTCCATTCACATTTTAATATTTCCCCTACTCTAACACATCCACATTTAACTCAGTAAGGGCTTGTTAATTACCAAATTGCTCAGGTGTGTTAGAGCAGGGAAATCTTGCTGTGCAGGGTTGGGAACTGCTGTACGATCTAGATCTGGATGGTGACAGCAGTAAAAGTAGTACTGCATCAATACCAATGCTCATTTACTTTTAAAATTTACTGATACTGATGATGTAAGCCCAGTGTATGCTGTCCTGCTAATGAACAGACCACACAAAATGACAGCGATCTAGGTGTATTTCACGATTAATGATGGCAATCAAAGCAAAGTAGACTGCAAACTGTGCTCTGCAAAAATTTCAAGAAGTGACTACATCAGCTTCATACAATACAAGTAGCCTGCTAAAATGCTATAGTGTTTAACCTGTATCTATAACAGAGAGCGTGAGGGGCGCTAAGTGTGCAGAACAGTATACATGAGTGTGGTCATTAAAAATGAGTTCAATGTGCTGTGAATCGTGTGCACACAAAAGTATTTGCAAGTGTGGAGCAGTGAAGTGACCATGTAGAGGAACATGTCGCACCTGAGAGCACTTTAGTTCTACGAGCACTGAGTACTGAGGCATGCACTTTCTGCTTGACAGTGTCTACTCTTTGCTCATGAGTCAAAGGGCAATGCATGGCACCTCCCTTATTTTTTATGAGCCACAACACAATGATCCATGATGTCCCTGATTTCTAAATACTAAGTAGGTTATTTATTTCAGCATCACCATCTTTAAATAAAGCACTATTGAAATAAAATTGTATTGAATAATCAATTATCAATTATTTAATTACCCGATATACAGATGAGTAGGGCAGTGGTAGCTCAGTGGTTAAGATATTGGACTGTTGATCAGAAGGTCATGAGTTCAAATCCCAGCACTGCCAAGCTTCCATTGCTGGGCCCTTGAGCAAGGCCCTTAACTCCCAACTGCTCAGTTGTATGAATGATAAATGTAAGTCGCTCTGGATAAGGGTGTCTGCCAAATGACATAAATGTAAGTGTAAATGTGTACAAAGCATAAAGACTGTTAGTAGGGTGTTGGGTGATCACAATCCACCAGAGCAATGTTAGTGGCATAGATTTTACACATTTGTGGAACTGTACTGTAAAGATATTCCCTCAGTTTTGATGATGGTGGTAGAGATCACTGTCTAACATGTCAGTCCAGATGTCAATGTCAATCTCTCAACAATGTATTGGGTTGAGATCTGGTGACTCTTACATATTCATCACCCAGTAAGCACTCTCGAAATGGAACGGAGTGATCCTGAAAATCATAGGATAAAGAAGATTAATCAAGAGGACTTTGCAGTGATTCTTCCCTCTAAGGGAACAAGGGAACCAAAACCATGCAAGAAAAATGTCTACACATAATCAGTATGGTAAAGTCTGCCTTTTCCACAATTCTCAGTTAATATTCAACAGATGATTGATAACGGTGCCTTTCTCATGCCTGACAGATCCTTTCCTCTAGAGAAAGAGTACATTCTAGCAAGCAGATGTGAACGAACTTGGTTATGTTCTTGCTACAGGAAAATATCCTTCTCACTGCACACTGGACATATCGGATTCTATTATAGTTTTTAATTCATTTATTATGGGACAGAATCTTTCGAAATTATTGTCTTTATTATTTTTAAATTATTCATAAAGGACACAAGTAAGAAGAAAGATAAAGATGTCCAGCCATGTAAATATGTGTTTAAGAGACATAAACAACCAGTAACTGAACAGGAACCATTTGTATTTAGCTGATAAAAATACAGAAACTAATATGATTAAGGCTACTGGAATGAATTCCAGACAGTCATCTGAATGAGATTAAAATTTTCATACATAAATGTAAAAACCAAAATACACACTCACAAAGACACAAAAACATTGTGGCGAGAAGTGAAAATGGATGAAAAGAAACAGAACAGCTTAAGTAGTACAAGAAGCTCAGCAGGGAGTTCTCTGATCTCTGTCGCTGCAGAAATATTTTGTGTAAGGTCACAAAGTAATCAGTTTTATTATTTTCTAAATTTTCCATTTATTTTAGGTTTTATTTTTTTAAGCACTGTAATCAGTGTTGAGAATTTTGCTTCTTCTGTCAGGCATAGCCACCAAAGACCTCCATCCCCCAGGGCGACCACACGTCCCACTTTGTGTTGCAATGCACAGCATTTTAGTCCTTTGTCCTGCACCCCGCAACTTGAGAAGAGTTAACTCAAATTTGAATGGACTAAGTGTGGTAGCAGGGCCTGCTGGAGCACCGGATTGTGAATGGAGGGCAGAGCCGGAGAAGGTGAAATTAGTAGAAATTATACTTATGTTCTGTGTTGCAGTGAGACATGGCGAGAATTAAAACAGGAGAGACGGGCTACTTAAAAGAAAGAGAGAGCCAACCAGCACTGAGTTGTGTGTGCGCGTGTGTCTATAAAATATAACCTCTGAAAAGTGAAAGGGAATGATAAAGAATATAATGCCTTTAAGTTGTTCCAAGCACAGGCGCTGTCCCTATGCTTGGAAACTGTCAAGCACCCATGGAAAAATTAGATATTCTCTATTAATTTTAACCAATCAAAAAATCTATTGAAATTCGGGAAGCACTCTGATTGGTGGATCTTTCAGGTCCCAATATCTACCATGCTTTCTATAGACATAGATAGAATGCCCGCCTTTTCAAAGCAGTGGTGGGCGAGGTTATCAAACCATTGTCATATGGTCAATTCGTTTTTGCATTTTGCATACAAATGGTCAGGTTTGTAATTAAAACAAAAAATTCAACTGACACTAGTTTCTTTTCAATTAGTAGTAGTGCTGCTGCTACTTCAATTGACCAGTCATTGTCGTTGACATCATCATGTAATGACAACAGCAGCAGTGAAGCCGTGAAGAAAATAATTCTCAAAACATATAGAGATAAGTGGACAAAAAAAACTTTCCCCTGGATAGCATGCGATGCTACCAAAAACAAGGTATTTTGTGAACTCTACTCTAAAGCAAAAGACATGCACACCCAGCTCCCATCTACCCCACATGAGCAAGAATCTTATAAGGTGTTTGTAAAAGATGGCTTTCCTACCTGGTCAAAAGCACTGGAGATCATGAGAGATCAAATCTACACAGAGCTGCAGTTATATCTAGCGCTGCCAATGCTGGTACTAATGTGGCAACTGCTCTAAATTCAGGTAAAAAAAAAAAAAAAAAAGATGGAAGATGTATGAATTGCTTTATTGCATGTTTTGTCATCCCTCCAATTTTAAATAATTTAAAATAATTGTTGAATGAGCATGTTAATTGTTTTAAGTTATCATTTGCTTATGGAGAGCCTGTCTCTTTCCTCATGATTCTATGATTATAAACTGTAAACATCAGTTGCAACGCTGATGAAGCAATCGTCTCCAGGGGGTGGGGCATTCATTCAATGGCTATGAAGAAAGTATTGAAGCCTGTCATCAAAGGGCTGTCCGCTTTCACTCAAACTGGGCACACCTGAGGTCAAGCCATAGAAATCCTTTTTTTCCCCTCTTATTTTTTAATGCAATAACATTTCTCTTGTTGCATTGTTTGAAGCAAAATACATAAATATAAATGTTTCTTACTCATGTAGATAGACGCCAAAATGTTAGGCCTATGGGTGTCGGAAATATGTCCTACATTGGCCCACACAAACTTACTACTTGTCCCACATTTGATCTGTTTGCAATTGGTCACCCTACCATCCCCTCACTTCAGTTCTACAATTTCCACCCAAGAAACTCTCCAATGCCAAACCATCCAAAGACATACGCATACTTCTGGTTGGAAATCACCCAGCTATTATTCCAGCTATTACTTATAAGATATTTCAATAACTCCACTGTAATCTTGGCTAATTTCATACTTCACCAAGATAGCACTTTGGTTACTGTTCATGTAATGCAAAGTGAAGAGTTCTCAAACAATTAAAATATACGCCAATAATTTAATTTTCCGCCGCAGTGCAAGTCTTCACATCAAACCCAATGCTAACACAATAAATAACAAAAATAATCAACAAAGATGATTAATCCCAAGCATTGTTTAAATGTATGTTTTCTGAAATTGCGTGAACCCATAAGCTTGCATTGCCTTCTTGTCCTTTTACGTTTACAGAATTAATCAAATGGCCTTACAGAAGCACTTTATAGTATCTATCACAACATATCCTCATTCTAGTTCATTAGGTCAGTGAGTAAGCTTAGAAATGATCCTGGAAATTACAGCCATGGTTGTATATACATGCCTTTCTTTAGGTCTCAATTTTTGCAGCCACTATGCCATTTGCCGATGCACTCTGACACACATCTATATTGTTAATGCAGAGTTTTTGGGTTTAAAAAAAATCAAGAAAGAAAGAAACAAACAAACAAAAAACAACAACATCGACAACAATGGGAAACTAGTCAAGTCTCAATGTGAGAAGTTAATAGAAATGCTTGTGTTCTTTTTTGAATTTCCATTGTCTGCCTTTTTCATGCAAAAAAAAAACTGGTGTGAAAAAGCCTTAAATAGAAAATAATTAGCATGCAGCCATACTATATCCTTGCAAAGAAATTTCCTAATTGGTTACTACAGCCAGACCTATTGAAATTTTTAGCTGCTGATTACAGAGCTCATAAAAATCATATAATCTTTTTTTTTCATAGAAAAGCTCTCATTTTAGTGAGCGTTATAAGGATATAAAGCATGTTTAACTGATTACAGTACCTGTGAATTGCTTTTCTGTTAACAGCACTCTTAAGAATTAGACATGTTTTCCTTGTGGAGGGGGAGAGGGAGACAAATCCATTCTGTGGCTTGGTGTCATTGTGGCCATTACTGTACAAAATGAATTATTTACACATGAGCAGCCAAAGCTCACACTGTGAAAAAAAAAGTGCAAACATCCCTGTGTTAGCAGTCACAGAAAAACAATCACCCAAAGTTTTGATTCGCTTTTCCTAACAGCTGCAATACTGAGGGCTTGAAATAAGACCAGCTAACTTGTTTTATGTTCATAATGTCTTGGGCAGTCCTTCTGTTTCTTTATTTAACATAGATAGGACAGAGAAGGAGACTGTATGTCTAAGAGTAAATAACAGCTCTATAGCAGGCAGATTGCTCAATGATGTCCCACTTATTGAATCTCTGAGACAATCAGTTTAACCTAGCGTATTTTCAAACCTGCTTTATCCCTACGGGTCTGAAACAGTTTTGTGTTAGATCAGGGTTTTCAGACAGTGATTTTATGCCTGAAATGTCTCAAAGATGAAACTGACGATGAGCCAGGGAACCAAGCTAATAAGACATCATGTCAAAATTTCAGGGCAGCATAACCCATAAGGAAAAAATTACACATATTTTGACGTTATTAAGTGTGAACCCTGTGATCAGAGGTGAAAAATATATGAAGGTCCATTTCACCTGGATATTTCCATGAATTCAAGTTAATACGCATGAAACCAGTCATAATGTGACCACGTAAAAAAAATAAAGCCACATGTGGATAATTTATATGAATCTGAATTAAAACTGAGTTGTGTAAAAAATATTTGAAAATAAATGATGATAAATAAATGAAATAAATCATATGAAACCCATCACATGGACTAGATGCGGCAAGTCCACATGTGCAACACATGCAATGTAAAATACACACGTGAATCAAATGTAAAATTCATTTGACTATTCTATAAGATTAAATAGCATGAGCCATAAAAAAGCAATATGATCCGTCTTATCAGATCTGTTCTCTTCAAATGGCCCCGCAAAACAATAACTCACACGTTTTCAAATCTTATCTTTACATAGCTCTAAAGAAAGATATGGTTACTGCTGTAATAGTAATGTAAACGCAAACTAGTACATGGCTGTAGTATTGTGAGATCAGAAGAGATGCCGAGGCAGCATTGACATTTACATTGTTGTGTTTCTCACATTGGCGATTAGTCTTGGAGCAGCTTGTGTCAATGCTAATGATCCTCAATATGCAGGCTGGGGTGGGAGTGGAGCACTGCACTGCTCAGGAGCAGGCGGTCGGTGGGAACCTGATCTAATGTAAAATACGTCGGAATTCCTATGATCAAAAACTATTTTGCTGTATTTCAGGATTGGAGAGAAAAGCTACAGCCACTAAACTTATTCTTAATAATAACCATAACCATTTGTATCGTTCCGTACAGGTCAGGTCAGACAAAGTTTTATACATTTGAAACCGTGAAGTCATACTAATGAAACAGCGAGATAGCCTGGCTACTGGACTTCTTATTGCCTAAATTTTCATCTATTTGTGAAAAGTTTTATTCCATCTCCTTCTATGTTTGCTTACATGGCCGCAGTTATGTGTAAGTGCTGGAGGTTTAAGGTATTTCAAGGTAGGAGGGTGTTTGTGTGTGAGCAGATAGCAGTGGATGCGGTTGAGAGTGGGCAGGCTGGTACAAAGACATGAAAAAACTGTAGGTAGAGAGATAGGGAGGGAGGAGAGTGTGATTCGCAGCAAGCCCAGGATATTGGCAGCAAATTGGGTCGGTTGGCTTAGTTTGATTACTGCAGTGGATAGCTGGAGGCAGCTTTCCAAAAGCTACTCCATCACATACATGTCCCCCCCTTCCCCTCCTGCTGAGGTGTTGCTAAAGAATCCTGTTATGTGGGGTGCTTCAAAGGTGTGCATGATGCCTAACATTCACCAATGGTGCCTGTCAAAAAGAAACAGAATACAGTGGTCTGAGTGTTGCGTTGCCACTTAGATTTTACAGTAGACAAGATTTGTGAACACACAGTTTGGACACACTTTGTCTGCATAGTACTGCATAAGAGCTACAAATACATATTAAGAAACTAAATATATTAAAGAATGAATTTGCATAATTGCAGCATCATACTCTGCAGCAAGAAGTGAGATATAAACAAACCCCTTAAAGGTTAATACTAAGGCAGGTATCAAAATCTAATTTGATTACTGGGTTGCCGAGAGCACTGCATTGTGATACTCTGCTGACAGGAGAAGACAGACGAGATTCATACAGACGTAGCATGGATCTTTGTTGTTTTTGTTTTTTTTAATTTAACAGAAGTGTTAGAGATGGCTGACCTGTTTATTCCAGTATTTTAAGCTTCTTTGATTTGATTAGTGAGCTAGTAATAGCGACCAAACCTAAGTAACAGCTGGGGAGGGGAAACCTGAAGCTTTTCATTGCATTTCTTTACAGAGAAACCAAATTCGCTCACATTTTGTCACAATACTATAAACATCTATGCTTCAAATTAAGTATATATCATTACCAGGACACAGTCCTGTATTTTACATGGTTATAGATAGATTAAAATGACCTCACTTTATTCAAAAGGAGGACACACGTGAAGAAGTGGAGATACAGTTCTAGGGGCTGGAGGTTCCCAGCTTCTTACTGAATGATTGGAGTGATTAGTGCTGTGGACAAGGTGGGTTGGTTGCATTTTGAAGAATGACCATCTACCTCGCCTATCGATGTGTCACAGTGATTGAGTGCTAGAGAGGGAATGCTGTAATGGCTTCATCAGCTGGGCCTGGTGCATGCTACAAACTCATTCCCCTCCCAGCAGCACTGCCTGCCAAATCACTTGACAAAAAAAACAAAACACTCAAATTAAACAAAGTTGTCAGTCAACTTAACTTCAGGGTTTTTTTTTCGTTCTCTCATCTGTATCCTTCCATTATTTCACTAACCCTGCCTCATCCTCTTCCTTCATGGCCACCCTACTCAGTCGGCTCTTTCATGTCTTAACAAGCCAATTAAGGGGGTTGATTTGGTCCATTCTCTGTCTTCATTCTCTTTTCTGCTTTTTATGGTGCTTGGCCCATTTTCATCTCAGCTCCACGAACTGTGTGTGTTAATATGTATTTGACTTGTTAAATTCATCAAGCTCACTCAACTGAAAATAGCCACCTAAAGCAACGGTCTGACTGCGTCCAACTTTGCATCTGGATGCCATGCAGTTAAAGAGAACTGTGTCCATTGATATTCCATGCTTGGTTGTATTGCAATTTAACAGTGCAAAGGCATGATAACAAGCTCAAGCTATAGCTCAAACACTGGATGAATGGCAATGAGGGCAACAATTTGGCCCAATGGGAAGCAGGTTTCCATCAGAACCTTGATGGAAAAACTGTCATGAATAAAAAGTATGAGTTGTGTTACATACCCTTAAAAGTGAGATCATGCTACTGAGATCATAAATGTGATATCGTACATCTTTAAAGTGAATGCTGGAGATGTTATTTTCTACCAGTTGTTCTTGTAGTAGTATTTCTACTGACAGTTTCAGCTGTAACATAAACAATTGGTTTATATTAATGCACTAGTTCTAATACATTACTGTTCCTATAGTAATAGTTCATACACTGGGACTTATATGGCAGATGCTCCAGATAATTTAAAGCATAGGAGCTTTTTAATAATGAAAAATGTATTGTTTAACAAAGAAAAAAAATTAAATTCTGTTAGGAAGTGTTTATCTAACATTTACGGAAGGAATCCAGCACTTTGTAACAGTCATTACTGTATGTTTCCCAACATGGGAGAGTCTTCAGGACAGAGGAGTTTGTGCTTTCCAATTTCTCAGTAACATGTCAAGCTGTGGGTTTTTTTTTTCTTTGCTATTTTTTATTGGTCTCATTAATGTCAAGAAAAAGATAAAAGAGATACCATATGCAGGCGATAACAGCTTCTTTCTTGTCTATGGAAGTCTCATACTGTAGATACTCCATAACATGAAATGCATCAATAAATAGTTAAAAGTTAAGTGTATGGTTGATTAATAAATGAAAAATTCTAAATTATAGGCAAAACGCAGTAGTATGAGAGGAGCAGCACATCTCAAACCATGCTATTACATTAATATTATCCACTTTAGGGTGTAGTCACACCATGCCAGCATTGATTTTGTTTTTTCATACGTGAATAACAGCATGGTCCATCATATAATATATTATTACTTCCTTCTCAAAGAAAACACAATTTGAAAACAAAGTTTATCAATGCAGTAGATGTGTTATCATACTTTATACTACAATGCTGTTGAAAGTTTGTTTCTAATTTATCTGAAGTTTTTTTTATTATTTTTCATTTTTGGAAGGAGTCTCCAGTGTCAAGTAAATCTGTTTTTTTTTTCTTTTTTAATGTTTTCCAACACAGAAAAAATGTTTTCTCTGTAACATGACAAGCTTATTAACTTCATGTAGCAGAAGAAAAAAAAAAAGATATTAAAAAATAAAGAAGATAACAGCTATAACAGCTGCCCCATTGAGCAACTTTGGGTCTTCCATTGGAATTTCTGATTTAGTGTGTCAGGCAAGTGATAAGTAGAATTGTAAGATGATAATTATAAGAATTTTAAGCTGTTGGTTACCAATGAACACAAATTTGACATGACAGCAGCAAGAAATACCATTCAAATTATTTAATAAAAGATGGTGCAGCGAACTTTGAGTATTCTATTCTACATTAATATGGGATTTTAATCCTCCTAGTAGACAAAGAAGTAAACTTTATAAATGAAATAAATAAAAAGGTACACCCTAAACAAAACTGATTGTGATAACCTTAAATAACTACAAATTCCAAAATGATTAGCTTAGCCTTGCCTTGG
Source organism: Ameiurus melas (assembly GCA_012411365.1). NCBI lineage: Eukaryota > Metazoa > Chordata > Actinopteri > Siluriformes > Ictaluridae > Ameiurus > Ameiurus melas. The sequence goes on from CM022760.1 coordinate 16,725,629, forward strand.
CTCTTCTTTTGATGACCTTCTATTCAGCAATGCAGCTTTTTTTCCCCCTATTAAACTCACTTCATTCCAAACATGTTAACAATGCTGTTAGGGAATTTTACATTCCTCTATATTAATTTTCTGCATGTTACATATCAGCTCAGATCTGCCTGGAGCTCTGCAGTGTATGGTTGAGCATGTAGATTGAAACAATCTAGAACGATTTATGATTTTCCAAAGCATAAATTCATAATGATGAGTTTCATTATCGCACTTCAAGCACATTTACTGGCCATGCTGTTGCTCCCATTGGAAGCAGCAGGAGTTGGTGCTGAGTAACATGCTCTGAGCTATAATGACCAATCAAGGACATACATATGGCCCGGGTAATCCATATCAATATTAATTACCCCTCTGACACAAAGTACAATTAACTAAAACATGACTGAGAATCAGCCTTAGGTCTGCGTGCCCCCGTGTGCAGAAAGCTTAAACAATAAGTGAACTTGCAAACTATAATGAAAAAGATTATGCAAGATTACGGGGTTGAGCTTCTTATCAGCACCTTCCTCAAGTGTTTGAGGTGAGAGAAAGGTAACACAGTCAAGTTCATTAATTTAACACAATGTAATTTATTTTCAAGAAGCTGTGATGAAGCTTCAGTAATTGTAGTTGACTTCAGACCACCACAGATAAATATTCTAAAATTGGAGTGCGTGTGTGTGTGTGTGTGTGTGTGTGTGTGTGTGTGTGTGTGTGAGAGAGAGAGAGAGAGAGAGATAGGGGGAGAGTGAGAGAGAATTAACTTTCAATTTATTACCTTAGAATACACACATAATGAAGACATATCTTAATTAATCTAATTTTACGTGTGAAGTGTGAGCCATAAAGGATATGTGCAAGACTTTTGTGACATAGTTCTTTCCATTTATATAACATTATCAGAACCTGTGCTAAATGCACATTCACACTTTTCTGGTCAAAGACTTCCTGTCACCAATTAAAATAACTTTTTCAATGCCATGTGCAGTGATACGTGACACTAACCTTTTCTTGGCACCTTGCTAATTAAGGACAATTTCATTTTCAACACTAACTTGTGCAAAACATGAGAGAGTTGGCACTTACCCATATGCTAGTCTTTATTGCCTGTCCAGTCACATTCACTGTGTATCTCTTTATGTGCTACACAACAGCATGAAAGTGCTAGCAATAATCATTGAATCATATCCAGACAGTAACATCGAAAACACTTAACTCTTATAGGTAAAACTCTTCAGTGAGCAGAAGTCCAAGCCCCTTCCTTGCTCTGCAGCATACCTCATACTTTTGTTTTTTGACTAATTAGACCCCTTTCAGCACCCAGGATTAGGGGAAAAACATTCTGACAATGGAGAAATTCTGAGATCATTAAAAGTGGAGAGGACATGCTGGTGTGATGTCCTAACACAGAGCTAGACCCTTGAGAAAGAGATTTTAAAAAGCTCATGCAAATGGCCTATCTAACCGAAATGCACCACTGACTTCTGAAATGCAGCTCTGTACAGTGCTATAGTCTGCTCCACAATGAATGAGCAATCCCAAAAAGCACAACCATCAACCAACTAGCTAGGGTAGCATAATGAAAGTATGAGTCCAACTATAGTAATGTTGGCAAAACTGCTCATAGCACAAACCAATGTAAACAACATGCTTCTGTTATGTTGCAGTACTGTTTTTAACACACTTTTATTGCCCTTGCCATTTCCCTTTCGACAGAATTTCCAACATCTAACAGCTGTATTAAGATTATTGTATTAGCTGAAGTGACACTTTTGAGGGTTGAATGATTGAGTCAAAATTAAAATAAACATTAGTTATGGAATATTTACAGAAATCATTGTGATCTGACACACAAATTGATTTTTTTTATTATTTAAAAAATGTTTAGAAGCATATATACCAGAGCAAGAGAATACTTTGAAATATTAATATTTGACAAACATAACATTTGCTACATTCATACAGTACATTGGTACATACTACCAAAGGCAAGTGCATACCTATTCCTATTCCCATGATTCCTCTTGTTTGGCAAGTGGAAAGTTGTATGATGTAATTGTTACACAATTCTGAGTGAGAAGGGAAAGTCAATGAGGGCATTTTAAAACAGTATTGAAGCAGTCGGTGTGACCTTCGGTTTCAATATGGCCAAGCTATGGCACCAATTATAGCCTACTGATAAACTATTACAGGATCCAACTATTTCTATCTATTGTGCGCAATCTTCCATAACGCCATTCCTTCTGAAACTCTTTTCTCTACCTTGTTGATGCTGTTCCTCTCGAGCGGCAAATGCAAATGTCAAATCAGATTAGTGAAAACACCTCACCTGCATGCAAACCGTGCCCCTGCCCAATGCCATCACTTATGTTGGTTTACAGTGTGACAGGTATTTCATCATGTTGTTTCTATGATAGAGAGGGAATTGTTTTAACCTCCTGGTCAGCGTAACATCAATTACTGTCACCAGCCACGATCTTGTCATAACTCTGAAAGTTACATTTCTTTTGAGGTCAAAGTCCAGGTGATGTATAGATAAAGCTAGCACCTGAAAGAAAATGCAAATAAAGCTTGTCTTTTTTGTTGTAATTCAATAGTACTGACTTCATTATATTCTAGTGCTGCTTTATATATGAGTTGGCTTCACCCTGTAGCAATTTTACCGGAGCCACAAGACACTCAATCTTATGTAAAAGGTCCATAAAAGTTGAGAAACAAGATCTGAATCCAAATTTTAAATGTAATCATCCACCATGAACCATAACCGAATTCAGAAGTTGAGACTCTCTACAGGCTCCCTTCAGGCAAAGTAAGGTAAAAGTACTCATGGAGAAACGGAGCTTCCACAGTTCTAGCAATGATTATAATTCCAGTAACTTTTAGAGTGAAACTTGCTCTGAAAAAAATGCTTTTCACATCTTAAGATTGTTTGCGCTGAGGCGAAATTCATAAAAAAAAAAAAACATTCATCAAATTGCAGGCACACACGCAACAGTTGCTTGTTATTTAGGGTCAATCTGATGAATATCTGAGTAAAATATTACAGAGAGCATTTAACTATATCAGAGCCAAAGCAAAAGGATAAAACATTAATGGACCTCAATGATGCTCATGAAGAGCATTTCATTAACCTAAACAGATACAAAATCTGCTTTCTATGACAACCATGTGCACTCAGCAGGAGGAATCCATAGACAGTAAGTATGAACAAGGACACTTAACTACAGTAGTAGAGAGTTATGGGGAGGCAGCATGGAGCAGGATGTTAATTACTTGCAGTGCAGGCATCACAGATCAGGGAAATTACAGCCACCAGCTCCTGATTATTACCACCCAGAAATTCCAAAGCAAGAGCTGCTGTAGATATAGTGGATTGCCTCCTGTGTCTCTCTTTTTCACACACACACACACAAGCGCGCACACAAACACACAAACAAAATGCGTTTTGCTCTCCTTTTTAATTCTCTATTTGTAAGAAGAGTATTATTTAGCCGAGCAGTATTTAATAAAGTTTTACCAGACACACTAATCCCGCAACATCTTCTCCATTAAGACCTATGATCACGTCACTCACATAATTCAATTAATAAGGCAGATCAAATTTTGCTACTTTGCTAAGAGTAGGAACTGGTACAATAAACGCTGTGTATTGCATTACACATTGTTCCTCCGGCACGTGCACTATTACACTTTTTTTTAATCTATGACTGAAAAATCAAGCTATTTCCGATACATGTTTGGTGTACTGTTGTTACACTTTTTAAGAAACCAAATTTCTTCTCATTACCATGATGTTTATCATTTATGGTGTATACCAAAGGATTCCACTAATTCGTGAGTAAAATTACCACAATTTATATTTTACACGTAGCACTGTAGATCACAGACCACAGAAAAACCTTGCTGAGTGATTTTCAATGTGTGGGGGATTGCAGTGAGATTGAACTTAGGGAGGGAGAACATGGTGATCAGGAGCATAATGTGGACACTGTGAAAGTGTGTACTGTATGTGTGTGTGTGTGTGTGTGTGTGTGTGTGTGTGTGTGTGTGTGTGTGTGTGTGTGTGTGTGTGTGTGTGCGTGAGGGAGAGATTAAGAGAGAGAGAGAGAGAGAGAGAGAGAGAGAGAGAGAGAGAGAGAGAGAGAGATTCTTATTCTGCATCTTCACAGTCCTGCCCATTCATTTTCCATGGCCCGTCAGATCACTTTCACTTCCAACAGTCCATTTCACCTTTGAACCTTTTATTGCAGATGGTGTAGTTTTGCTATCTGATATAAATTCAAATAAAAAATCCTGTGCATTCTAAAAGATATTAGAGCAGCACAGTCATTTATTCTAGAAAGTGTATTTTGAAAACTATGGTATGGATCTTTCAGGTCAATTTACTGAACTAAAAGCCCTTTTTCATGTTAAGGGAATTTAATTTATTTTTGCATAATGACTTAGCAGGAACAAATGTTTTATCTTTAGCTGTTGTAAAAGATTATCTTTAGTTTGGGTTAAAGAAACTGATAAACTGTTACTTCAGTTTTCATTAAATGTGCCCAAGCTTCTAAAATGAAAAGTGCAGAGAATCTTTCATAATCCATAATGTGTAGCAATCATCCTATGTTAGAAAATAGTGCTCCCGGGCACTCTGGGTGCTCCTAAAATTAAAATTACATCTGTAGAGGAAAAGAAAGACTTCACTTTAGCCCAGAAAACAGATTATTCATTATCTTAGAGTATTGTAGCTAATGTTAATGATAATTCAAAGGTACCTCAGGATTGTACATCTGATTTATTTGATGGTGATGTGCTCACCAGTCCTGAAGTCATACGGACAGCAAGAATTAAATGTTGTCCAAGACCAAGAACTTTCGGGTCATCTGTGTCAAGAAAACATTTTTAAAGCGTTTCTTTTAGGTTTTTTTCTATTAAATCAGCAGTATCCAAAGAATAACTGATGCTTCTGTTATGACTGGCAATTGCAGGAAATTGCAGGCCAGTCTCTGTTTTTGCAGATTTTTGGAAGGCTGGAGTAAACCCATGCAAACATGGGGAGAAAATACAACACATACAGTAATCCGAGCTCAGGATCGAATCTAAGACCCTGGAGCTGTGTTGCGGCAATGCTTCCCATTTGTGTCGCCATATATATGACTTTCAGTTTGCCAAAATCTATTGGAAGTCTATGATGGACTTCAGTTGGACCATAATTCTGATTTTATGTCTGGGCCCTTTAAGAATGTAATGAAGCAACTGAACATTAAACATCAGGTTCTTAGTGCTTACTACACATAATTATAAGATGTGCTGGAAAGATTGTATTAAGTATTGGAGTCTGCACTGTGGCCATGTTTCCTAAGTCAGAAAAAAGACTGGGATGAAAGAATTCTCTTAATGCTGTTTGCTATTCAGGAGGCTGTACAAGGTTTGTTTGGATTCAGAACAGCTAAAGTAGTGTTTTGCTAAAACTCTGCTTGTGATCTACTGAAAGTTTTACAGAAAGAGTTGTTGTCCGCAGATTTCACTGTAAAGATGCTTGATAGGAAAAGAAAGCATTGTGTATGTGATGTAAATATCTCATGCTTGATGTTTCTTGCTCCAGATCAGATGTGTATTTGCAAGATCCACCTGCTTCTCCGGTATTTGCAGCCTCTGTGAATGTGTTAGCATCCGAGTTTCCTTATTCAGATGGTCTCAGCATAGGTAGTCTTTGTTTGCCAAATTTGGAACCTTTCACAAATATTCAGGCCAAACTTGCACACTTGTCAAACTCAGCTCAAGGTGACTTAGTAAGACTCAATGAAAAATATTAATCTCTCTTCTCTTATACACCTTCTCATATTGCAGTCCTCAAATATGACATTAATTTGGTGACATTCCTCCTGTCAAACATAATGCTTACAGCATGATTCATACCAACTATACCATTACGCAAAAGTACACAGACTATCTGGTTGAGAATGTTTCAGTTCTGCATATTTTATAGATAGGAATGTAAGTTAAAATTGACCCTTTCATATTAGATATGTTTCTACAACATACAGTAATGCCTTTTGGTTTGAAAATTGCACCAGCTACATTTCAGTGATAGATGAACCATGTCTGATGTGATGTGGACAATTTGAAGACTACTCTGATATTTTTACAGCCATCTTGTTACCTTGTCTTTGCTTGCATTCAGACTGCCTCCCTTACTTTGAATCTTGCAAAGTGTGAATTCAGTCATACCACCATGAAGTATTTCAAACAGGTTCTTCAGTACAGGGTACTTTTTGATCCCCTAGATTCTAAAGTTCAGGTCATAATGGCTCTTCATGCATCCAAGACCAGAAGAGACCTTCAACTCTTCCTCAGGATGGCTAATAACATAAGTTTTTTTGTTTTTTTTGTTTTTTTTTTAATAAAACATTTCTGATATTCAGGTGCCTCAAATATCCTCTGTAACTCCACTCATTTTGTGTGGTCTGCTAGCTGTGAATTTGCTTTTGAAGCTGTTAAATCTTTGTGTAATTTTCTATGCTCCAGATTTCCAGAACCTCAAACATGTGAACTCAGAAGTTTAACTGGCATCAGTTGAACCATAGTTTTATTGAAAAGGAAGTCTATGCTCATTTGATCAATCTGGAGGATTTTTGGCTGGATGCATTTCTAAGCCCATGATAGTTTTTACACATTGGGCATTATGCCCAATAGCATGTGATGATTCATGTGGTGTATTTTGAATGTGTAGGGATTTCAATTAAACAGTCCTCTTTAGAAAAGCTATGACAATGTAGTGGCTGTATCGCTGTTTGCTGTATTTCTGTCACTGTAACGAATCTTGTGAACCTGAAATTTCCTTTAAAGGGAGACATTTTTACAAACTTTGTCATATTTTGTTCTATCTGTACCTTATGTTCTGTCTATGCTTTTGTAGTGTGTGTATTCCATGACAGGTGAATATTTGGTGGATAGTTAGTTTTTTAGGTTTAGATATAGCTTTTTTTAGATTGTAATACTGGAATACCATAAAGGTAGAAAATTTAAAGAAATATCCTAACAGTCAGCTAAACCTTGTATCTTTAGTTCTAGGTGTTTAGATGAATAGTACAGACAAATACAGTATCTCACAAAAGTAAGTACACCCCTCACATTTTTGTAAATATTTGATTATATCTTTTCATGTGACAACACTGAAGGAATGACACTTTGCTACAATGTAAAGTAGTGAGTGTACAGCTTGTGTAACAGTGTACATTTGCTGTTCCCTCAAAATAACGCAACCCACAGCCATTGATGTCTCAACCACTGGCAACAAAAGTGAGTACACCCCTAAGTGTAAATGTCCAAATCGGGCCTAATTAGCCAATTTGCCAACAAGGTCTCAGGTCTGAATGGGGAGCAGCTGTGTTAAATTTGGTGTTATTGCTCTCACACTCCCTCATACTGGTCACTGGAAGTTCAACATGGCACCTCATGGTAAAGAACTCTCTGAGGATCTGAAAAAAATAATTTTTGCTCTACATAAAGATGTCCTAGGCTATAAGTAGATTACCAAGACCCTGACAATGAGCTGCAGCATGATGGCCAAGCCCGTACAGCGGTTTAACAGGACAGGTTCCACTCAGAACAGGCCTCGCAATGGTCGACCAAAGAAGTTGAGTGCACGTGCTCAGCGTCGTATCCAGAGGTTGTGTTTGGGAAATAGACATATGAGTGCTGCCAGCATTGCTGCAGAGGTGGTGGGGGGTCAGCCTGTCAGTGCTCAGACTATACGGCGCACAATGCATCAAAATTTTCTGAAGACAAGCAGACTAAGGACATAGATTACTGGAACCATGTTCTGTGGTCTCATGAGACCAATATAATATATAACCAAGATAAACTTATTTGGTTCAAATGGTGTCAAGTGTGTGTGGCGGCAACCAGGTGAGGATTACAAAAACAAGTGTGTCTTACTTACAGTCAAGCATGGTGGTGGGAGTGTCATGGTCTGGGGATGCATAAGTGCTGCTGGAACTAGGGAGCTACAGTTCATTGAGGGAAAAAGTAATGCCAACAGGTACTGTGACAAACTGAAGCAGAGCATGATCAGATTAGACTGGGACGCAGTGCAGTATTACAGTATGATAACAACCCCAAACACACATCTCCGAGACGACCGAAGCTGAGGGTGAAAGTGATGGGCTAAACCCTTTTGAGCATCTGTGGGGCATCCTCAAACGGAAAGTAGAGGAGCACAATTTCTCTAACGTCCACCAGCTCGGTGATGTCGTCATGGCGGAGTGGAAGAGGACTCCAGTGGCAACCTGTGAAGCTCTGGTGAACACCATGCCCAAGAGGGTTAAGGCAGTGTTGGAAAATAATGGTGAACCACGAAATATTGACACTTTGGACCCAATTTGGACATTTTCACTTAGGGTTGTACTCACTTTTGCTGCCAGCGGTTTAGATACACTGTTACACAAGTTGTACACTCACTACTTTACATTGTAGCAAAGTGTCATTTCTTCAGTATTGTCACATGAAAAGTTATTATCAAATATTTACAAAAATGTGAGGGGTGTACTCACTTTGGTGAGATACTGTATGTTAACGCTTATCTTATGTCAGTCAGGTGAAATAAGATGACAAAGGTCAATAATAAACTGATCCAAACGCAACAGAAGGGCTATGTATCTTTAGCACTACAAAAAGTATTTCAGAAGAAAATTACTTAACACACTATTAATTAAAGAAAAGCTAAATTTTAGTACTCAGAGATTTTGTAAGCAATAGGAAATCTGTTGCTGATTTTCTACATACTATTAAGTAACATCCCAGATAGCAGACCAACACTGAATCAACACTGAATCAATGTTGATGCGTCAACGAAACAATCATTAAATCAATGTTGAAATTCGAAATTTAACATTGATTTTTCCTCAAGTTTACACCCTGAAATAATGTTATTTCAACGATGAAAAATAGATCAATATGGACAAAGAAATCAATATTTGTTCAACTAGAGTGAGGTGTCATGGGGTCATAAAATTAACACCATCAGTGGCCCACATATTTGATTTGGCACAGGTTTTACACCAGATGCCAGCCTCCTATTTTTATCTAGGTGTGGGACCAGCACTGAGTACCTGCCCAGTCATCGAACCCGGACCACTGCATGGAGAGCATGGGCTCCTTAGCTGCTGGACCACCAGAGAACATGAAATGAACACTAAATTTCACTGAAATGCACTCAGTTGATTTGCATTTTGTTGAATGAAGGGACAGATGAATGGACATTAAATCTAAGCATTAAATTTAAGTGGGGAAATGAACCTGACCAAAAATCAATATTGATTAACTGTTTGTCTTTTCAACACTGAAAAGCAATGAATTAATATTATTTAGCATTGAATATTCAAAATCAACCAAAATGATGATTCTGATGGAATTTCAATATTGAATCAATGTTGCCTGGCTATCTGGGAATGGCTGTATCTAAATCCAAACATATATATTTAATCTAAATATATTTGGCTGTGTGGTGTGATAAAGTTTTAGAAATCACAGTACATTTGAAGGAAATTTAAAAAAAAAAATATTTAGGATTTGTGGACTAATTTATGCACAAGAGTGCTACCAAAACATCAAGAGTTGATTTCAATTTTGCATCTGGAATGTGTTGCTATTTTCTTTCAACATGGGGAGCAAAGGAACGATGATCAAACTACGATGATTCTGAAAATTATAACTAAATCAGACACTGATCTAGAACATTAGGGTGATGTTTGGTATATTGTGATGTAACAGGAACATACTAGAACACTATTTGATGTTGATATAGATGTATGGAAGAAGACTATCATACAGATAAGGATATGCCAGCATTACCCCAGAGTTCACACAAGATATAAACCACTGGAAACTCTCAGGAATAGGAAAGCCACTATAAGTTGTGTTAATTTGGCAGGAACTCAGGAATGTTAGTAGAAGAACTAGAGGAACCAGGACTGGGTATAGCTGCTGGGCCATAGTTTCAAAGAAACATTTTAGTTCTTACTTCAACCCAGGACCTTAGGGTGGAGCTTACCATACCCAACACCACTGATATCTCAGACTTACAATAAGTCTCACAGAATGAACAAAATGCATTTTCAAAAACTATTGGGCCAGTTGAGCTCTTTTGGGTACCTGGCCAAATCAGTATTCCAACTTCTGATCTCCCGATAATAGAGCAAATTTTTTTGTTCGTTCCACCCAGGCAGATGTCTTACACAAGCTGACACTGTCATACAATTACTGTAAGTTGAAAAAAAAGTTTGACGTATACAATTGCATTTTCTGCTGGTGCAACATTTGCAACAAAGCAACAATGAAGAAAACCCAGGAACTTGCAATCAATGATTAAATACGTTAATTCTGTTAGTTCCATAAAAAGATGTATCTTCAACCAGACACACAAAGACATCATATCCCTATTGTTCCATCCTTGTAATGTGAGTTGGGTGAGAGTAAAAAAAGAATGTAGACTGAATAGAAGTGCTGGTGCTCATGGAGCCCATGGTGCTAGGGGTACAGATCTTAACAACAACAAGAACTGCATTACAATCTAATTACACTGGAAAGTTAGCTTTAAACTGTCCTTCATTCCTACAATCAGACTGGATAAAACACCTGAGATTGTGTGCATATCACCCATGATGTGAAGCACTGGCCAGTAAAAGCAGACCACGTCAAGTGTACTATCTTTGAAAAGGCTACTGGTTGTCTTTAGAAACTGCCAAGGAAATAAACTCATAGTATTTTAGCAAGCCTTCTTTCCTTCATCTGATGGCTGGTCACCTTTACTGTCAGAGTAAACCCTTAAAATTAATCTGCACTGTAAAGAACGACCCAGCACACACACATATCTCTGGAATCACCTTCAATGAATCTCGGTTGTCATAGCACCTTCCCAATATCACAGCAGGGAAGAATGCTCCAACACAGCTTTGCTGTACTACAACCGAGAAACACTGTTAGCACTTACTTCTCCTTTTGCTTCTGTATTCTCCTATGAAAATTCTCTAAAGCATGCACAAACAGCACATGCACATTAATAATCAAGAGCAATTTCAAGCTGGGGAGATGGATGGTGCAGGCATGCCGTATGGTGTCTGTTCACACTGTAGCATATTATCTTCATTTTAGCGTGGGACCAGTGCTTTAAGAAAACACAATATGCTACCAGCATGCACAGTCACTGAGAGAATATACTAGGTCCAGTCTCCGTAATTAAAAAGTTTATACACTCTTTTATTATTTAAATGACTGGGCAAGAATATTAATCATTTATTTTCTTTGATGTTTTGTGTGTGCGTGTGTGTGTGTGTGTGAGAGAGAGAGAGCGAGAGAGAGAGAGAGAGAGAGAGAGAGGTATTTATATTTGTATTTAGATTCATATAATAAACAGTTTATTCAGGAGAAAAAAAGATAAATGGCAAGTGAATTTCTTAATTTGCAGAGCTCCTACAGCAAGAAGACAGCTAAAAAGAATAAATCAGGCAAGGAGAAAATAAAATACAAATATTCTTGCTGAGTACATAATAGACAAAGCAGAACTATACTAAACAGGACGAGTATGATAGTACACAAGTTCTATATATCAGTGTGTAGTGGTGTATGAAGCTAACAATACACATTTGTGTGTGTAAGTAAAGTATTGAGTACATTTGTGTAGTTCAAGACATACACTAAAGTACATGAGGCAATTTGCAGTTAAAATCGGACTAGTGCAGTGTGCATTAAAACACTTGTAGAATGTGCAAATTTGGAATCAGCAACTGGTATAACATAATTGACATAGCTATTAGAATTTTGACCAAAAGCAAACATAAAATAACTTCAGTTATAGGAGTTTCCTAAACTACACATAAGCCCTGGATACCATAGTATTATATTTTCCAGTACTACTATGTTTTAAATTTGTAATGCTTAATAAAATTTAAATAACAGTAGGCCTATATCTAGTTTCTAGAATTATACTGTTCACAAAACATTCAATCAGAAGTGTATTTTTATTTATTTATTTGTTTATGTATTTATTTATTATTTTATTTTTTTTTACAAATGCTGTAATCATTACCATATTAATATTTTCTTATGCATAATGCGACACACAAAGCAGAATAGGTTAATACATTCTAATCCAAGTGTAATTGGAGTTTTAATGTATGGTAATGTATTGCACTTACAGGGTTTTAGTGCAGCTGCTGTGCTTACTGTGTTAGGTTTTGATGGATCAGATATATTGCATAAATGGTGTTGACATTCAACCATTCAAGGCAAAATCATGAATAGTTATTGCATAAGCTCTAGTTGAGGTGTATGGAGATTTGTATGTGTGGGCAGAACTGAATAATGTGTACCCACTGTTTGTAAAATGAAGGGTTGTGCTTGATCTGTTTAACGAAATCCCTGCAATCCATGCTGAAGTACTACAGACTGAGCTAAGCCGTTGACTTTCTCCTCATATTTTACTTTAATCACATCCTATTCCTGCAATTAGTGTGCATTTGTTTTACTTTTAGGTTATAAAATCCAAATATAAATTGTTCTACTTATGCAGAAGACAAATCATGTAAGAGGCTGAAAATAGACAAGAATCGCAAGTCATTATTTCATCTTAACTTCAGTAAATTAGAGAAAGGAGATAAATTATACGAAGAGAAATCCACACAGGAAAAGAAACACAGACGCAGGTCCCTAGGAAAGGAGCGAGACAGATTTGGGGGTATGAATGAGGTAAAATCAGTGGGGACTGATTGTCTTTATGCAGAGACAGAGAGCAGACACTCCTTCTCATTATCGCCCACTGATAATGAAAATCAAGCCATCAGATGTAATTTTGAGAAAGATTAAATAGCCAGACCTGGCTCTCTAATTGCTCTTTGTAAAATGTAATTACTACACAATTTACGATTAAATCCCAAAGATAAATAGTGAAGTCCATCAGTCAAAGTTCTGTATGACTCCCAGTCCATGGTAAAGTACAATAAAATGTCAAACACACACACACACACACACACACACACACACGCGCGCACACACACACACACACAAAAAGTGGTAATGTGCATATTTCATGTAAGTTCATTTTCAGAATAATTAAAGGTGAAAAGAAGCCTTAAACCAGAGAAAACTTAACATGTGGATTTCCACCACACAAACACAATGCAACAAAAGTGGATTTTTTTTTTTTAAGTATAGTAGTTGTAGTGAAAATCAAGACCAGCATTGTAGTATGTTCAGTTGTACATACAGTAAAAGTGCAGTTCTGCATATCATACATTTCATGCAATGCAATGCAGACTAAATGGCAACTTTATATCATTTTCTGCCAAAGGAACAGCTAGTGCTTTCCCTCGATTTGCAATCCATCACTGTCTGTTAAAGCTGGCAGAGAGAGGGACCGTCACACCCAGACTCCAGTGCAGTGGGTGGGAATAATGTGAGAGGAGTTCATTTAAAAGAAACATAGAGGCTTTAATCTCCCATAGTGCACAAATGCCCTAATAGGCATGTGTAGTGTGCTCTGTCACTCAAGTGTTGGACAAACAAAGCCCTGTAGATTGAGGGGGGAGTGAGTAAGTGAGGGAAGTAAGTGAGCTTCTACACACACACACACACACACACACACACACACACACACACACACACACGCACACCTAAACGCTGACTCGGAACTGAGCTGAGGCTTCCGATTCACATTAGTGACAGCGATGGATGGAGAGTGAGAAAGAGTAGGGGAGAAAGAGATTGAGAGGGAGAGAAAGAGAGTGCTTTTGTGTTTACATGGGTCTGGAGTGCTGTGATAAGATGCCTATCCTGGAACATGTGTTTGCAAGACAATATGATGCCCCTTTGTCATTGTTGTATTGTGAAAACTTTGAAACAGCAAAGCTGAGCTTACAGCAGACAGTTGCCATTTCTAGGAGAGCTGTAATGCGCTATCGGCATGGATTTGAACCACACATTAAAGACCAGCCAGGGTGCGCTGCCAAGATATTTTCGGATTAGGTTTCATATTAAAAAGACCTTCCTCTGCTTCAAACTGACACTGTGCTTTTCTTTATGGAATAAGGTAAAAGCTGGCCTGATCTAACCAAAATAATAACTTTGCAGAGAGAGTGAACTAGAGTACTGTACATCCAAAAGTGCATCTATTTACATTAATCAAAAAATGTGCATATGTATGTTAGGTCAAACATTTTATATGTAATATTGCCTGACACGCAAAATGATTGCGCACACCTCAGTATACTTCAGTATATGGTTAATATTTGCTGGCAGGTTTCTCTAAATCTACATCACAATGCAGACTCAGAAAGGTACATTTTCCTGAGGAAAGATGAGATGCTCTAAACTGGAAAATTGGCTCTCTCATAACGTGAGCATTTAAAATCTGAGTTTACCTTATTACAATTTCAAAATATACATTTTTGGAGTAAATTAACTGATAATTATGGCGCATTCTCAGTAATATCAGCTTGTGCCCACTTTTCTATTTTTGTTTTTTTTGTATGGGCATGTTTTGTACAAGAAAGCTGTGATTGGTGTTCTAATAAAGATAATGGTGGCCCAGTAGCACAGCAATGATCAGGTCTCTTCCTGGAACCTGCTAGACACCACCAATGTATTTTAATGCCTAGATGAATCTGTTCCCCCTGTCAACTGTTTAGAAAACATCAGATAAATCAGCTCTGAAGATTGGTCCCTGGACCTGTGCAGAATCTCAATAAAGACCCTAAACCGCAAGCCATGGCCTGAGCCAACTTTACACACATCTTGAATTTTAATATGTAGGTTGCCAATTCTCCTGACAGAGCAGTTATCCATGTGTGCTATATATCAGACCTGATTGGTTAGCTGTCATGAATTGCAGCTGCTTTGATTGCAGTGTGTGGATGTAATTTCTTTTTGTAAATGTGAATCTATCAAAATGTATTAGTGTTTGAAAAAAACAAGACTGATATTTAATATTATAACTAGATCAAAAATATAAAGTTAAGCCATTCATGATTTTACAGTGATCCTTGCACCATCGCTTAAAACTCAAATTACTGACGACATGGCTTCTGTCACAGCATATATTTGTTATATAGTCATTCACTCTGGTTTTCTCAGGAGATTCAAACTCCTGGATGGCACCAGATTCATGTAATTACCATCCATGCTTCATTCCCAGACACCATTAGATAAGAATATGTAGCAGACGCCTTGAAAATTTGTTAATTGACAAGTCTTGTCAAATTATGTATTCTCACTACTTCAACTTTTCTTTATGGCTCAAAGTGGCACAGGAGTTGTGCAGACAATCAAACTTTATATATTATCAATTTACCAGTGTGGTTTTCTAAGCACCATTTTTATGGAAATAACTTCCCGAATCTTTCAGAACCTATGTTTCAACGCTAGATTAAAAACCTACTTGTGCAACCGAGATAAATTTATTCTTCTTTTTTACCTTAATTTTATTGTTTAATTATTTTAGCTTTTCTATACCTATTTTATATTATGCATGTTATTGTTCTTTAATAACTTTAAACAATAATAAACACAATGTCAGATAATGAAATCCATTATTATACATCACTGCTTATCTTGATTTTTATTCATTTTAGTTGCTTTTTTCTGTTTTTGCTGCTTTGTGATGCTGCCTTGAGACAATTTTTATTGTTACAGAAGCAATATAAATAAATTTGCCTTGACTTGTGGAAAAAGCAACCTCTTCTCCCCTGCATATAATCTGCACCTAGTCACAGTTATACCATTGACTTGATCCATATCCTGACTCTGATTTCAGCACAAAGCCTCTCTCTGAATACTATGCACTAACATTTCCAAAAAAAAAAAAAGGCCTAGTGATATCAATCATCTTGTTTTAAGGGGAAAAATCATATGTACATACATGTAGTTATATGGGTCTCTAGTTCTGTTCAGTTATCAGGCATATATAGTTGCAATCAAAGTTATTCAACCCACATTGTAAATCAGGTTTATTGTCAAAATGTACAGACTTCAACTGTTTGCAATAAACAAATCAAACAAAAGCAACTGAAATAGTTCAACACAATGAATGTTTCATGTGGTTTCCCCAAATTCAACTGAAAATGCAACTTATAATGACTTATCCAGAATCAAAATTATTCAACCCCTTCATGGCAAGCATCTTTAGTACTTAGTAGAGCACCCTCTTGGTGTTATGATCTGCTGCAAACAAGATGCATAGCCAGACACCAGCTTCTGGCAGCATTCCTGAGGAATATTAACCCATTCCTCATGAGCAATGGCCTCCAGTTCAGTAATATTCTTGGGTTTGCGTGCTGCCTTCTTCAAATACAACCAGAGATTTTCTATGGGAGTAAGGTAAAATCCAGGTATTCTATCTATTTTCTACCCCTAACCAGTTCAGGTATTCCATGTGTTTCATGTATTTAATGAAGCCCTTGATTAGTTGCATCAGGTGTACTTGAGGCAACACCTGTTTTGCATATTTATGCTGTTGCGAGGGATTCTATTCAGGAGGTTGAATAATTTTGAGACTGGAGAAGTCATTATAAGTTGCATTTTCAGTTGAATTTGGGGAAACGACTTTAAGCATTCGTTGTGTTGAACTATTTCAATTGGTTTTGTTTGATTTGTTCATTGCAAACAGCTGAAAATCTGTACATTTTGACAATAAACCTGAATTGTAATGGGGTTGAATAATTTTAATTGCAACTGTAGGTACAGGTTGGATTCTGTTGATTGGAGGACACTGTGTTAAGGGATGAAGCGGTGAGATGATATTAAAATGGAAAAGCCACACTAGTGAGACAGAAGCTAAGTGTGTCTAATCGAGATGAATGAGTCTGTTCCCTCAAGCCTCCCAGCGGATGCGGCTCTACCCGCACCCTCCACACTTCACTCATTAATTACCATGAATTAATGGTTTTATCCACACCGAGTAAATAAAAGATTGTCACAAGGCCATGAATTGAGTGCTGCTTTTATTAAATACTGTGAAAATGTCAGCCGGTTAGAGCCAAATTAAAGGTACAAACAGATCAAACTCTATTCCAATCAAAAATAATCTTCATGTTACAAGATTAAATTAGTCACTGCCTGTTTCACCAAGGCTCAAGACATATTGTGTCACTTCACTGTAATTCCTAGATTAGAGATGGCAGTCATTTGTAATGTGATCCTATAAGCACCTAGGAGACTGTCCCCTCAAGCCATGGCTGTTTGCAAAATCTAGCAAAACTGACTGTATTATCCGTCAGTGGCAGAAAGGTTACAGGTACTGTATCATCATCCTTTTGTGACTTCTGTAGAAAGCTGTAACTGGTTCACACACTTCATTTAGTGTGGATAGGTTGAATGGAGTACAAATAAGTCTTTTAATCTTCCTCAAAACAAAACACTACAACACCCAGAAAATTATCACATTTATGGCAGGCATGGTGGGGGAGACCTACACTCATCGAAGGTCATGCCATGGAACTCAATGTGGACTCAATTTCCCTGTGTCAATATTTACACCAATACTGTGCAATATCCAACAATGCATTAAGTGTGCTAGTGCATGGGCTTCATCTACTTAACTGTGGTGCCATCACTTGCATTTCAGCCGTGTCTTATTAACACTATTAATCATCCTTTTCAAACCTCATCTGTATGTCTCTGCTCAAGGTTTGTTTATTTGTTGGCACTCTTTTTTTTAAAGAATAATGTTCGCTAATTACATTTTTGAGTGACAGCTGGAGTAAAGCATGTTTACTGAGTCAGTTTACATTCTATGTTGAAAAATGTAAATGAACCAAAGTCAATTTGAAGTCACCCTCAATACGCAGAGTTTCTTTGCTAATTCCTGGTATATACAAAACAAACTGTTAATAAATAACACAAGCAAACTATCTGGATGGCATTTTAAAAAATGATAGTTTCATACTTTTTCTGAATTAACAGATTAATATAATTAACAGAATAACTAAAACAGACTATAGTCTATATATTAAGGGTAAACTTTGGACATATTTACTTGTGCACTATGAAAGACATAGAGAGAATATGTTATAGAGTATTGATTTTACACTGCAAAATCTCACTCAGTAACATGTGAGAATTGAAAAAGTGAGAAAGTGAGAATTAGAGGTTTTGCTTGGAAGGTCCATCCATCCATCTATTTTCTGTACCACTTATCCTTACTGGGTCACAGGGCACCTGGAGCCTATCCCAGGGAACGTGGGGTACAAGGCAGGTTACAACCTGGCCAGGGTGCCAATCCATTACAGGGCACAATCACACACCTACATCAGCTTACAATGCATGTATTTGGACTGGGGGACAAAAGTGGAGTACCGGGAGGAAATCTCAAAGCACAGGGAGAGCATGCAAACTTGACACATAGGGCCATGGCAAGAATCGAACCCTCAACCCTGGAGGTGTGAGGCAAACATGCTAAGCACTAAGGTTACATTATTAACCATTTTTAAATGCTGTTAAGTTTTAAAATGTTTGACTTAACACTGAATGAGAAACCAATAGTATATTTTTGTAGACAGCCTAGCTAGCCATTCATTGTAACTATTTAATCTACTTCCTTAATAGTTAATAACTTCACAATAGTTACACCGGTGTAACGCTGAATTAAAACAGCCAAAGGTGATCGTGTGAGAGCTTGATCAACAATACTCATCAACTGAATATAGAGGATTTAACACCGAAGTTATGAGAATGTACAGTAAGGTTGTGGTGGCAATAAGGGATACCACTAATAGCAAAAATAATGATTGATCAGTGA
Organism: Ameiurus melas; assembly: GCA_012411365.1. NCBI lineage: Eukaryota > Metazoa > Chordata > Actinopteri > Siluriformes > Ictaluridae > Ameiurus > Ameiurus melas. Next base: position 16,744,425 of record CM022760.1, read on the forward strand.
GAAGAAGAATAAATCACATGACAGAAAAAATCAAAATCAAAGTCTGCACTAAAAACTGCTTTCCATTTTTCTTCTTACACTATTGAGATCTAGTGATGGGAAGTTACATTGTTTTGTTTTTTTGTTCATTGTTTTTGCTTTATTGTTTGAAGAAATCTCTTGAAACTTGATTTTAAAAGCTCCCTGGGTATAGATTGAACAAATATCAAGAAAATGCTCAATCGACATGTATTTATAATCATGTATCTGATATTTTCTAGAGAATAGAGTTTCACATAGGTTGAAAAGGGGTTTTGATTCCTATATTGCTTCCTCAGTTTGAAGGTATACAGAGACGTATACCATTAAATTAAAATTGATGTTCCACATGTCACATACTGCATATTGTTTAATTCTGAACCAAATGTACTGGAATGAAAGCCCAAACCAGAAAACCCGAATTACTCACAAACTGTGCTATTCTCCATAAACTATACAGATGCAGTTTGCATTGTGCAAGTTTCACAGTAGGAATGTCAACAAATACGAATAACTTATTCAGAATCAACAGAATAGAAGGTTCAGTATTCTTTTTTGTTTCTGTGCATCATCGTTGGTTTTCTCCAGTAACCTGACTTAAACACTTCCTTAGTGAGGTCCAAAATAAAACCATATTTATATACAAACTGACCTGAAATATGCTAAAGAAATATGGTTGTATTTATAGATCCACTGCTCCATATAGCCCACGCAGGCCACACGCTGTGGATATTTCTACTTTTGGTCATTCTTCTATTAAAAGAAATACTTCCCAGATATCCAGACAGATATTATAACAAAATGGACCTCATTAAAGGGCCTTAAAGGACCCCATTTTGACTCAGAGCAGCACTGTGTCCCAGCTCTGAAGTTCATTCTGATAGCATGTCCAGCAAACTTTTCAGTTCTTTCTGGAAAAAATAAAAAATAAATAAAAAATAAATAATTATTAGGTCGTTGTTGCAGCAATAAACAATAGTTCCTGATTTGGAGAAGACATCTTTTTTTGAAAGATAGTTAGCTAGCGTACAGAGTCACATTAGAGCATCTGCTTGAGACTGATTATGAACTTGAGTAATGTAGCTGAGGGTGGGGAAGTTCGGGAAGTTCAGGAAGTTTAGTAAAGTTTTTTTTCTGCAAATTGCTATTTGTTGTCATATTTTGTAAATGACTTCTTATTCAAGCAACTATAAACATTTCAGTTTAAGCCACTTCCAATGAAAATCCCAATACAGATACAGATATGTAGAGCAGTGAATAGATCCAGATACAAATAGTGGCATTGCATTCCAACCCTAGTTTATAGTCATCTACAAAAATTCCATCATACACACCACTGAACCAAACCTTAGGGGACACATAATAAAGAAGTCATGCCTACAGAGCAGGAATGTCCTATCCAAGTGTACCAAGCATGAGGTGATGCAGCACACACAGGATACACCCTGCCGTGAGACCAAGCTCCACATATCAAATAGAAGGAAGGACTACAATGTACCACCCCTCCTTCTCTCCTCCCTCTATCCCCTCCCTGCTACCCATTGCCAGCCAGCCTCTGTGCCAGGCCCCTGATGCCCATGGCAGATGGCAGAGTGGGCAGCAGGTATCAGCCTCCTGGCACCACAAACATCTGTTATCATTACCAAATGCTAATTGCCATCAATCAGGACAACACCTCCATGCATTTGTATGCAGGGTTCATAAGTGGAGGTGTCTAAGGAGTAGAGGGAACATAAAAAGTGATGTCTAAATTTGCCCCCGAGCAATGGCACGAGCGCACACTGCAGGAGGCACGACTCAGTTGGCAAAGTGTTCTGCTTGTTAATGTGCAGACTACTAACAGAATTGTGAGGTACCATTCTGCCTTATCAGAACTGTGTGTCCTTTGGTGTAATGGTATATGCCCAAAGCACATGCCAGGTTCAGCAAAAAGGATCGATGTGAGACTCTGCAAAATATTGTAGTATATGTTTACACAAGCATTCTGAACGTGTCCTGGCTTAATTCATGGGTCATGGCTCAAATGCCCCTTCATTTTTCAAATGATTTTTTTTTCTCTCCCTTGATGATCACAAAAAGGTTTGAGGGCAAGATGGAATGAACGAATAACCACTTTTAAGTATTTTGAACTGCTATTTTGTCCTCTGAGGTACAAGAGAAAGCCAGCATTTTTTTTGTCATTGAAAGGAGCCATTCAGCCTGTCCCCATTCTGTAGTGCCAGTTTGCAGGTGGGTGTGGCTGGCGCCATCATCCTGAGCCCTGTGTGAGGGCCCTACACTCCTCAGGAGAGAAAGTGGGCTGACTAAGCAGCACTCTCTTGGAAGTGTCGGCCTAAGCTTGTGCCACATGCCACCTGTGCCAACAAAGAGCACTATAGCCGGCGTCTACTCCTCTGCTCCCACTGCCTACTCACAGCCGCCCATATGGCACAAGCCCCAGGGGACAGAGCTGCCAATAAGGGAAAAGGGATAGGAATGGATGATGTCAATAATATACCCATGAAGGCCATCTCTAGGAAAAGGTTTCTAAAGATAACCATAATTTTTCAAATATTTTTTCAATAGAACCTACAGCTTATGACATTGCATAAATAAACTCATAGTATCTGTAGACAGTACACTGGACATCTATATTTGTTTTAGGTATATCTCATGTTGTGTTTAATTGAAACCAGGCATCTTTCTCCCAGCCTTTTTGTTGAGTCTGGCTCCTGCCAAAGGCACATTTCTGCCCAATTAAATTACTCGCTGCTGTGTGGAAAAGTGAGAACGTCAGTCCTCATATTGCGTATTTTGTTGGAACACTTGCATAAAAATTGTTGCCATAAACACTTGTGCTCGTAAACATGAGCTCTGTAGCTGTAAAAGGGTGCATAAAATGAGGCTATGAGGACTGGAAACAACACTCTAGTCAGAACATCTGTTAAGTGCCATGCAACAACATGATCCCAAAACACACAACAGGGACTTCATAAACTTCCAATGGTTTAATTGCTCCCAATCAGATTGTCTCTTAAAAAATTAAACAAGCTCACTCCAGCTTACAGATACACTAGATGATCTACATTTGAGCCTCACGTTCATAAAAGAAAGAAAGAAAGAAAGAAAGAAAGAACAGTCTGTTATAAATTAGTTCTAAAAGTTATAAAAGAACAGACAGCTCCGTGCTAAGGGTGATATTTAGAAAGACCCATGGAACAATATAAGAAGTATAGGTTTATATCAAATAATATTATTATTGTTATTGTAATAACCCTTCAAAGTTCTAAAGGGGAGCATGTCTCTTCATACATAAATACATACATACAGTGTGGGTGGTGGAACATATAGCATTTGTGAAAAATCTTACCATTAACCTAATTTACTATTAAAAACCTATTCATTCAAGGATATAGTTCAATAAATTAAGTTCATTTTATTACAGAGTGAGCCTAAAAAATGGCAAATTTTGAATTTAAAAAATGTTTCTTCAAAGCCTGTAGGTGCAATTCAATTTTAATGTGTTTACAACTTAACACCGAAACACCAAATGCCAAGGTTTCATTTTTGCCTAATGAGCTTTTGGGTTGAGGCGGTTTATTAGATGCAGCACATATCCCTATTACACTACATCTGGGAGGCTTTGAATTTTGGAATACAATTAAGGAGGATAAAAACATGGCCACTGTAGGCTGACTATGATTATCTTCCAAAAGCAAAAAAAAAACCAACCCAACAACAAAACACTCGTTTCCTCAAACTATGTTCTGCATGTCCAGTATCACAACAATAATGACAACAGTGATGAACATAGTATTATAAGGTTATCTGGGTTAACAGTGAATGGGGGGAAGAATCGTAATACTAAGCTCATAGTTTTCTTTCAAATTAATGGCATGCCCTCTCCATGAATTATAGAGTTGGGTCACAGTTAAATCAATAGTTTTGGCCAGAAGGAGTTAGAAAATTAAAGAGCGAAAGTGCAGTCAACACTTCCTCTACTCCAGTCCACAACCTCTCTCTGAGGACAAATGTGGGTGAGGAGTGCCAGCTTCCCGGCACGACTGTGCTAACACAATCACCTTCATCCACAAAGACAGGTGACGGCGTCAGCAGTTGGCCTGCCAGCAGAACAGGCTGTTGCTGCAAAGCCATACTGAGTGAGTGGGCCTCATATTCATGGTCTTGTGTGTATTACCATGTGTATAAGGCTTCTAGTTGTATCTACTCTGTGTGGACATTGAAATAGAGGAATATGCTGAAGAGGATATACTTGGCAGCAGCTGACAAGGAATGTGGACTCATGGGTACCAGAAAGTCATCACCAATTTCTACACTCTGCTATCAGCCTCACATGTGTAGACACACAGCAGTTAATTGCTGCAAATTCATGAACACATGGCTCAGAATGTTTGGATAAGACAGACAGCCATTGACCTGGACAGAGATTATGAGGAAATAAGATCTGCCCCATCCCCCAACCCCAACACCCTCATCACATCACTTTTCTTTCTATATTGGATCTTTCAGAACAGCTCATTAATTGTGACATTCACACCTCTAAAGAATGTCAATGGTGATCAGAAAAAAAAGTATGCACTGTGAATATGCCATCGTTATTAGCAAACTAGTAGTATATGCCGTAAGTATCCATCATCAAGGACATACCACTATAGAAAGAAAGAATAGAAAGTATAAATATCTTTTTATGGGAAGGAATCATGTGTTTTATGTCTAGATGGCACATTAAACAAACAAAATGTGTTTGAGATGCAAAAATGCCAATTTCAGGAGCTTACAGTGTTGCAGTCAGAAAGTCAGATTGAAAATAAGGATCAGGTAATCTATAAGGGACAAAAATGTAAAAAGAGAATTCTTGTGTGACATTTAATGTGCACATGCCTGAAACCTTTGAGATGAGCTTCATGCCACACATTTCAGTGGTCAACTTGAAGAAAAAAATAAGCTAGTTTGCGTCTACAATTGGTCAACTATGGGGGTTGGGGGATATTTTCTTCATTTAGACTATGTATAGGCTGAATGTGTGACACATTTCAGTCTCATTGGTAATTGATTCATTCAGAAACAGTTTTAGCCACTACAATGAGGGTGGCTACTCTGAGAATGGCCACTGTATGCTGAATTTCCTGTTCTGATGGACGTCGCTTTAAAAACATGCCGACAGGTCTGGGAGAAATGAATAGGTATCAGTCTGACTACTGATGTATAGAGGGCATGTGTCATTTTTTGCAAGGTTGTGTGAAAACTAATTTCACACACACACACAGAACAGGCATCCATACAACAATGCATTTCCATTCAGCAGTTTCTGCTATGACTCAACCTTCCATCGCCACCCCAAATAAAACTACCTTCAGCAGTGTCAAAATATATAAAATACAAAATACTAAAGCAGTCACACTGAGGGGACAAAAACAAAGATGAATGAACTAGAGTGGTTTCTCCACATATCTATAATCAAATCTTTAAAAAATAAATAAATAAAACATTTTTAAACAATATAAAACATTTCCTGTGGTAAAATATATTCCATAATTGTACAAATCAATCACACAAAGTACTTTGTTTAAAACCAAAAACAGAAAGAAAAAAATATGAAAATGAAAAAGTTACTACTACCACTACATTTTTTTTTGTATCACTGGTGATAACAAGCGTTGCCCTGAAGTTTAAATAAATCAAATTAAAAAATCAAAATGTTAGGCAAATTTAGAGTCCATGAATTAGTATTATACTAAAAGCTGCTACATAAACCGAACAAGCATTGGCAAATGTTATAATCCACAAAGAAGGATAAACTATTTTAATGTCTATACATAAATATCGCTTAAGCCTAGAGTTTTATGTTTGTTGTAATGTTATTGTGCCTATGCATGATAATGTCTGCTTAAATAGAAACGTGCTCCAGACTGTAGCCCTCAGCCTTTTCTATGAAGCACAGTTAGTTCTGAGAAGAAACCAAAGCACCCATAGAGTATGTGTATCATACAAACATCTACAGTAAATCATCACTTATACTCTAGTGCCCTTGGGAGCCTTTTGCTTTTGTATTTTCTCCTTTTTCATCGAGTTGCTATGCTGTCCCTCATGCTGAGCTTGGGAAATGAGCCTCTGTGTGCCAATTTGTCCTGGTCTTGCAGCCCGCTGTCCCCCATAGACCACCTGCCTAGGGTAGTCATTGGAGTGCAGCCTGACATACGCTCCCATGCAGGGGGGGTAGCAGTGCCCTCCGCAGGCCTTGACCCCCAACCCTAGCTGCCTTAATGGCCACTGGGCTGCCCTACCGTGCCAAGCAGCCAAGCATGGCTCTGAACCACCAGACACAAACACTTGACCAGCATCCTAATGATTTTGTCACCGTCCCATCTCCTGCTCCTTCAGAAACATAAAAATCTTGCCGCAGGCATCATGCACCCAAGAATTCAACCTTCATGCACTATTTTCCTGAAAAGTTCTTCTAAAACATTATACCACTGCTTAATATTTAAAACATACTATCTCACCCAACTATCTTTATACACCTGAAGGAATACTAATTTCTAGAGCCAGTATAGTAACATAAAAAGGATTTTTGTCAAAATGATGTGATATCAGCAAGCATGTATAGGATGTATAGCATGTATAGAATATTCCTGCTATACATATTGTCGCGGCGGACCAACACCCGCCGCGCAAACTAGGAGGTTCGCTCCTTCCCCGACTGCCGCCCGGCACGAGGCGGGCGGCAGCCTCGTCGGTCCCAACGCCAACCGGAAGGGCCGTCACTGCAGGGTGGGAGCCAACCCCCGCCACGCCGGGCGGCGGATTGGCGAACCGGAGCAGGAGGTTCACCAATCCAGCTCCAGAAGGAGGGGATAAAAGGACACCCTTCCGCCAACGAACGAGGAGGATCAACTCGGCTATGTAGGCAGCTAATGTCCGAGGTAATTACCACTGAATCCGCGCAAACACGGGCTTACCTAACCGCTCCTCGCTCTCTCTCTCTCTTTCCGCTCTCTCTCTCTCCGCTCACAGAGGGCTCCGCCCCGGACGAGGACGGCGACGACAGACGAGGACAGTGGTGAGGCCGGAAACCGGCACAGGGAAACCGGCTCCTTCCCAGCTCTTCCGGAATTCCGACACGCCCCGGAGGACGCAGCGCTACGCCAGCCCCCCCGCCGGGTTTCCCTCATTTCACCCCACACACGCAACGCACCCAAACACACACACACACACTCACCACTACGGATTTAAGGACAAATAAATCCTGGTTTTCCCTCACTGCGCACTACAACCTGCCTCCCGTGTGTTTGTAGTGCACGCCTGCCCCCCTGATCCCGCTACACTGGTGGAGGATGTGGGCAGTAGCACAGGCCCACCCCCCAAAAAAAAACCCACACACAACTCATGGAGCAACGTAAAACACCTGCTGGAGGCCAGCATCCAGCAACAGACCGTACGCAGCAACTCGCCGAAAGCCTCCAGGTGGCCACCCAAACGCTGGTGGACCTTAAGACCCTGACCCCGCTGCCACACACCCCTCCCGGACCCCAGATGCGAGCTCACGCCACCTATTACCACCCCTCTCCCCGACGAGGGACTCGTAGCTTATTTCGAAACCTTCGAAAATATTGCCCGTCGAGAGGGGTGGGATCGGGATGACTGGCCCAGGGCCATTGGCGGGTTACTTCACGGGGAGGTAAGCGCACGCTAAGGCACAATTACAAGTATAAGTGGAAGATGAGATTTTACGACCCACTTGTGAACGACAGGCCATAGGGGCACAGGCGCCAGAATCACCCCGGGCGCTCATGTCCGGCACTGGAGCGTATTATGACCACGCCGGGTTTAGCCAGGGGCCATCAGCCCTCTGCCCAACCCCCGCGACCTCAGGGCCCCGGCCTGACCGGTCAACGGGCCCCTGGACCATGGAGGACCCCCGAGGTCACCCAGCCGGATGACCCCCCCTGACGAGCCCATGCCCACGGAAACCGGAGATAGAGCCCCGTCGGCCGATCCAGAAACCATGGCTAGCTGGGTGCGCCGCTCCACCTCCAACAGCCTCCCAGGGCCCCACCCAGAGGGTGTGGGTAGAAGGAAGACCCGTCACCGCCCTACTGGACACCGGGAGCCGCACAGACGCCTTCGCCCAACCGACAGTCCTCCCCCAAGGCACTACAACCGGAGGGGAGTCCTCGCCGTTACCTGCATCCATGGGGAGACCCGGGAGATCCCGGCAGCCGAGGTGCGGATCCGAGTACAGCCGGGACCTGGCCCTCCATGTGGGCGTGATCCCCACTCTTCCGGTGCCACTGCTCCTGGGGAGAGACGGCCGAAGCTTCCCAACGGCGGGCGAGGCGAAGACGCCGTCGCGACGGACCCAGAGGACCCAACGCCGGCAGTCTGCTCGCCCACGACGCCGAGACGCCGGAACCGAAGGTGAGTCCTCCCGATTGACTAATCCAGTGTCCTCTGTGTTCCAACAGGTGAACCGGAAGGGAAGTTCGGCCGGGAGCAGAAGGAGGACGACCGCCTGAAACACTGTTGGGCACAAGCGGCGTGATAGAGGGGGTCACCCAGAACCCCGACCTGAGGCTCCCCACCGTACTTCCTCGTGAAAGGGGGCCTTCTCTACCAACGAGTCTGTCGCAGAGAGGAACCGACGGACCTCCTGGTGGTACCACACGACGAGGACTAACCTGGTAATGCATCTGGCCCATGCCCACCCGGCGGTCACCTAGGGGCACGCAACACGCTGGAGAAACTGAGAGACCGGTTCGTATGGCCCGGGATGGATGCCGAGGTCCGGGGTTCTGCCAGCAATGCCCTCAGTGCCAGCGCACCGCGCCAGGAAGCCCCCCGCCAGCACCCTTCATTCCGCTACCCATCATAGGCGTCCCATTCGAGCGGATTGGTATGGACCTGGTAGGCCCCCTTCCCAAGTCAGCGCGGGCCACGAAGTACATCCTCGTTGTTGTGGACTACGCCACCGGGTACCCGAGGCGGTGCCGCTACGCAAGGCCACTTCCCCCAACATCGCCAGGGAGCTAATGCTCCTTTTCAGCCGGGGTGGCATTCCCAAGGACATCCTGACCGACCAAGGTACGCCCCTTCGTGTCAAAATTAATGACGGATCTGTGCCGGTTGTTGTAGGTGAAACATCTGAAGACGTCTGTCTACCACCCGCAGACCGACGGACTCGTGGAGCGCTTCAATCAGACGCTCAAACGGATGCTACGGCGGGTGGTAGACGACGAGGGAGGAACTGGGACCTCCTCCTCCCCTATGTACTCTTCGTCCGGGAGTGCCCCAGGCGTCCACAGGCTTCACCCCTTTTGAGCTCCTGTTTGCGGCGGCCAAGAGGACTGCTGGACGTCGCGAAGCCTGGGAGGAACAGCCGTTCCCGTACCGCTCGATCATTGAGTACGTGCAGGAGATGCAAGATAGCAATACGTGTTCGAACGCTACCGAT